>RSEH01000296.1:0-53345 GCA_006503475.1 Stentor roeselii
TTGAAGAAAATATGATGAATTTACTTTTCCTAAATGAGATACACTTAACTCTTCTGTATTCTCATAAAGATTCCAGACTTGAACATAGTTATCCTTTGAGCCACTAGCTAAAAAGCATCCATGTCGAGAGAATGAGACTGTCTTAATTGCAGACATTTGATAAAATTCTTTGTATGATTGTCATAATTCCTAGCTTTTTGATTAATGCGATAAATCATGTAATCCTCGATCTTAACCTGCTTTACTCGTTTAGAAGGTTGGGAAAGATCTTTTTGTATCAGCCTATACCTAGGGCTACTCTACCTGAGGTACCTACAGCAGATTAAAGGGTCAAGTTATCCATTTATAAAGATAGGATTTTTAAGATACGAAAAATAATCCTAGATTTAACGATAGTAAACTAAGATTTTAATTAATTATCATTCTTTTGATAATTTTGGCCTTTACATCGACTTGATCACATGAGAATCAGTTTTAATCTAAATATATTCAATTTTAATCTAGGTATATTCAAATGTAATTATGAAATTTATTCAATTTACAAAAATTCTTTAGAATAGCATTCAAAAGGATTTTAAATCATAAAAACTAGGTCAGAGGTTTGATTATACAAATTTAACTAATATAACGTTTTGAACAAAAAAAATTTATTTAAGTAGCAAGTTAGTAAAAAAATAAAAAGATAAACCTACTGATATTACATGATTTTTTCTTAATATTCTTAAAAGATGAGCTTATGAGAGATATTACTTCAAGCTATCAATAACATTATTCAAAATAATATATAAATTATTATATTGGGTTAATATGGTATATAATTCATTCGAAAGACTCTGATTTAAGTAGCTTAAGTAAATTTAAAGCAAATCATGGATTAAAGTAGGTTGATATATAAGAGATATTTAATTAAAGTTTCCTTGGGATGTTAAATTTCAGAAAAAAACAACTTTAAGCAGATAATTTTATAGTGATTATCAAAACTAATATCTCTCCAATTAACTTCTGATGTTACTACTGTAGTTGTAATTCTGGAATACCGAATATCATTATAAACGCTCATAAACAACTTATCAACTATTCTTCCTTCCCCTAAGCTTATAGTTCGAATTCATCCAGATTAGGAGTGCATCCTACAGTAGCTGAGTGACGAGTAGTAGCATCAAAGATATCATCACCAAAAGTAGGTATTATCTACCTGATGTACATAATACTGTCCAGGTCAATTTCTATCAAAACAGATGGGTAGCTCCGAGCCCACCAGCCATCTTTGACTAGTGCATTCCCTGCAATCCTTTTATTGTGGGATGCCCGAGCTGTTGCCATACTTTTTAGCTTTTGCTGTGGTGTGAATAAAGAAGTGACCCTGCTATTTACGATTTGTTGTAAAAAGTTTTAATGAAAAGAGATTTGATATTCTAGAATATTTAAATATCTTTGAACTCTTTAATATAATGATATTTTTAATGCTAAAACCTAGAGAAGTAGTAAACTTAACAGCTCCCATCTTGAGAATTTTCTAAAGTAGTTCAAAGACTCGCGAAATAGATGAAAAATCAGGAAATCAAAGCGAATAACTCAATGATAATTATTATTTAAGTGCTCTTCAGTTTCTGCTTTATTAAGATGGATATCATAAATTTCAATAACTTGATAGTATTAAATAAAATCTTCCTGCTTAATATGAGTTTGATAAAGTTGATGAGAAATACATTTTTAATGATAAATAATTTCAGTAGCATACCTCAAAACCCAAAGATAACATTGGATTTCTAGAAGAACAATTATTTTATTTGAGAAAAACTATCCTCTATGCTATTCAATAAAAGAACAGGGAAAGGTCAAGAAAATTGGAATCTATAATATGAAAACTTATAATAAAAGCAATAAAATTTTATCTATAAAAATTAAATCAAAGTTCTTTTTACTAAGTGATTCACTATTAATTGAATGAATTTTTTAAGTAATTCAAAAATTGATCTAGCTCTCTTTAAAGATAGATTATAAACATAAATTTACTTAAATAAGATGCTATATTATAGTGTCAGCGCAATAATTTCAATTTAGTTATCAATATGAAATTTCTAATAGTTCAACATTTTATACATAAGTCCTTTTAAAAATAAACCAATCTTCTATGTAGTTCAAATGAATTAAAAATTACTGAAATAATCTTTCTAGGACTTAAGATTTGGAAACATGTAGGCAAAGAATTTTTTATTTTAGAGCCCAAGGAAGACTATACTAATTTTTTTAGTGGATAGAAAGGATGAGATTAATGATAATCAACTCAATGGACTGAAATAGCTTATGCTTTTGTTTCGTAACACAAAGACGATTAAATATCCTATAAAAATACTTAAAAATTAAATTTCACATATAATTGTTAAGAATCAATTTTATCGAACTTCAATATTCTTATGATTAATCAAATAATCAGATTAGCTAACTTTATTTCATAAAGTTGCTTACCGAATTTAAATCCAGTCCTTCTTAATCGAGTAGTATAAGCCAGAATAGACAAATCCTTGATGCTATCCATTTATGTAACTAAATTTTCAGATTCTAACCCATTTTACCTCTCTTAAAAACACCTAATCTTGAATTTCAAAGATTTTTGTCTGCTCAGTGCTGAAAGAAATAAAAAACGTGTTCAGTTGAAGACCTTCAAAAATCTGATGTTTGATTTCCTTGAACTAATGAAGCAGGTGTCCTTTGATTAAGAAATCAATATCAGGTTCTGTTAGAAGACATAGTGATGAAATTTGTACTTCTTGGATTATCACGATCATTTCTTATTGCAGCGCGTGTCAAAATATTGTCTAATTTTAGACTGCTATGAAGATAACCATTTCTTTGCTTGCTGATGTAGCCAGGAACTCTTTAGTTGAATAAAACAAAAACTTAAGCGAGAATAATTCAGAATTAATTTATCTAGCAAATAAAAATATTATTAAAATGTAAATTACTAGTTTGGGCTTCAATATTTTAATTTCAGTTTAAAGCACAAATATCCCCCCCATACACCATATTATACCTTATATCTAAACAACTATAATATATAAATGGAAAAAGAACAAAATCATCAAAACCTTTTATATTGGGAAAATCCACCTCTTCACTTAGATATACTCGAAAAATACCAGGGAATAAACTTTGATGATGATACTCTTGAATATTTTCAAGGAAAAATAGGAAGAGAAGAAAATTGTTATATAAGAAAATTCACTTCTAGGACTAAAAATGTAAGGGCTTTGGCTGAAAGGGAAATTAGTATTATTTCAAAATTAAGAGACCTTGATATTCGGGATAATGCTTTGGGCTTCTTTATTAATGATGAAGAAACTTTTTCTTCATACTTTTTGGTATCTAAAAGTTATCCTTTAAGACTTTCTGATATGATTAATGAGACCACAGAAAAGAAATTGATCATTATTTCGAATCTTACAAAACTTGTTTATAAACTTTACTCAAATGATATCTATTACTTGCTTTTAAGCCCAGATAGTATTTTTGTTGATGACATTGATTTAATTTTAGGGGATTCTTTTCTTGCAGACACTTTTAATACAGAAAAAAAATTCAAATGTTTGTTTAAAAATATTAAACTAACCAACAGCAATTTTATATCTTCATTGTTTTACAAAATGTGTAGAAATTCAGTTAAATATGATAAATCGAAAACCAAACTGGCCAAAAATGCAGATTTTCACTCTCTAAAACAAATAATAATATTTCTATATGAAGTAAACACTATAAATTATCCATTGATTTCTGAAAATAATCTTCATATTGACTATAAAAGCATTAAAAATTGCAAGCTGTTTAAGCAAACAAAAAATCTAAAATTGGTCGAAATAATTTCATTGATTTCTACTAATAACTTAGATTTACAAACATTATATGCTTGCTTAGACTTGAATGAAATAAACCTTTATCATGCATTCAATTTAAACGATAACTTGAGTTCTATCAACGAATTTAAAATAACATTAAAAGCATTCCAAAATCTTCAGTCTGATATATTTTCTTATAGATTAAATAAAGAAATATTTTGTAGTAAACTTAAAAGAAAAAGTGAAAATATTCTAGAAATTCATTCAGAGGTTTTTAAACGAGCTAAACAAAATTTTCTCCAAACTCAATGCTTTAAAGATCAGATAAATATTTCAGATGGAATAATTTACTTTATTTGGGTATTCCTTACTGATATGAAGGAAAGTCAAATTCTTCGAGAAAATTTTCATTCTTCAATCGTAAAACAAAAACAAAAAATTGCTATAAACTACTGCAAAGAATTGAAAATTGTTAAATTTTTATGTCCTTATTTACAGCACTATTATTTACTATCCTTAATTGCTCAAAACTATAAAACTGACTGGAATTATTTTTTTTCTTCAGAATCATTTTTTTTAAGATTTTCACGGTGCTACTCACTTATATATTGTAAAGATATTATGGATATTTTTTCATTACTCTTGAAGAATCATAGAGTCTTACAAATTTTGTCTAACTATCTGGATTCTCAACTTAGTAATAAAATTTTTGAAATAATATTTGATCATGCACTTCCTCATACATTTATTATTCAATTACCACCAAGTTTGCATGGCTTTACGACTTACAGTCTTAATATTTTTTTAAACATTTATGACCTAGAAACTACTTTAAACGCTCCTCCAAGATATATTGTTGCTTGGTTCCTTACACTATTTCATGAACTAGCTCATTTTCTTAGGAGATACACAAGCAGCAACTTTTTAGAATCAAAATTGAAGTTAACTTCAAAGAATAACTTAACTATTAACTTCTCTTACTCAGTTGGTGACCTCACCGAAAACCTAATTGAAGAAATAGGAATTAGAGGAGAATCTGGAAATGATGCTGAAAATGAACTTTGGGAACCACAAGATTATATAAATGATTCAGCAGCCAAGTATTTTCTAAAAGGTGATTTCGAATCAAGGGAATTTATGACAATAATAAAGAAAAAAAATTCTAAAACAATGAAAAAATTAGCTCTTAGTAAAAAAGGTTATCCGAATTTTTGCTTAGCAGACAAAGTTTGTGGAGTTAGTCGAAGATAGGAATATAATAATTAGATAGAGATTATTGATATTTTTAGTTTGAGAATTGTAAATTGTCTCAAAGTATAATTATCTAAGTCATAACTAACTATTCTATTGACATATTGTTGCTTGCTTCATCAATAAATCAATTAAAAGCATCGTAGAATGAAATCGAAAGAAACTAAGGGAAAGTCTTTGAGTTTTAATAAACTATCTTAACAATAAACTCACAATTATAGCTAAAGAATTAAATATATATAAATTACAGCAAATACAGAAAATACCAGCATTTAAAATAGATATCTATATTCATCAATGTCTCCTAATAATATTAAAAAGGATTTCATAATATTTCAATCAAATTTTAGGATTTCAATAAAGTTTATATAACTTATTAAATTGAAATAAATATATCAAAGTTATCGATTTACTATCAGATTGCTTTCTACTTACTTACTATATCTGAATATTTTACTAAAAACATACTTCAAAAATTTAAATTAATAGAAACTTTTACCTGAGATAAACTGAATTACTCATTTTTACAATATGGGGAAAAAATAACGTAGAAAATTTAAGATACAAAAAATAGTTGAGCAACACTTATGTTTAATATAGTTCAACTGGTGAATTCTTTTAGAAAATGAGAATTATCCTTTATGCCATTGAGAGAACAAATCAAGGTATTGGAAGTAGCCTTATCTGTAAATGAATCCATAAAAACATGAGTTGATGTAAGAAGCCGTCCTAATCTTTTGAAAACTTGATTAATTTTAATTTCAGATATTGATATTAGGAATCCTTTGCCTCCTGCTTTCATTTTATAAACTAAGTTTGTAAGGTCAGAGCGAGGGTTAAGACTCGTAAGTGTAAAATTATACCATTACTGTTATGGTAGAAATAGTCAAGTTTCCAATTATTACCTACCCCTTATATGATAAGGCATCATCCAATCTTCCTTTTTATATATTTCATGTCTAATAAAAAATATTTTACTTTATAAAAGCTGAAAAACTATAATTTTTCTAGTATTATCAAACTAATTGACAAAAATTTATTTGTTGGAATTTGGATAAAACAGTGTATAAAATGATAAACTATTTTATGTTTAAATACGATAGAAGAAAATTTTTCCCTAAATAGAGGCTTTATGGATAAAGCAGCTTCAAACCTTCATCGAAAACATATTTGAAATCTTAATAATTAAATTCAAATCTCACTTTTCAACTATGAAAGCTAATTAAAAATTCCCTAAATTTCAAACTTTATATAATATCTCAACGATACTAAAATAAAACTCAAAAACCATTATTCAGCAACTCCAAAAGCCAAAAAAATCCCATTTCCAAACCATATCAATCAAAAATCCAACTCTCAAAAAAAAACTAAAAAACTCAATTTCACTACTTCTAAATAATTATCCTATCTAAGCATTGTAGTCGACAGACCACAGATCATTATCATCAGAGTGACCAAAGCAAGTAACTTCTTGTTGATGGCTATGAGTATGATGTCCAGGATGAGAATGCAGATGATGATGAGTCAAAACATGAGTAAGTCTGACCTGATGTTCAACTCTCCAAGGATGATTAGGTTCCGCATGAACGACTTCAAGTCTCCAGTTATCATTATCATCTCCAATGCCATGCTCTCCAAAAGCAGTGACTTCTTGTTGATGACTCGCTGGAGAAGTAATGCCTGAGTGACTATGAAGGTTGCGTCCTGTTAAAACATGTTCCAAACGAACCACATGATGATTCAACACTGGAGTCCCGATAAGGGCATTGAATCGGTTATCGCTATGAGGACCTTTTACGATCCACCAGTCATTATCGTCTCTCTCATGGAAACAAGTCACTTCTTGCTGGTGAGAACCTGTGGTGTAGTTTATTAAATGTGAATGAAGAGCATGTCCTGTCTTCACATGTCTGAGTTTTACAGGAACTCCGTATCTGACAACGTGGGGATCTCCAAAGTGAGCCATTTATAGTCACATATTTTTCAAATTAAAAGGACTTTGGAATATTCACCGAAAGATTACTATTTATGCAATGGGTTTGGGTGAAGGTTGAGAAGTTTTGATGGGTGGATTTTAATCATCTTGAGATTTTGATCTGATTTAAGGAAAATTTTTTTTGAGGGGGATTCAAGGTGTTCTGTATTGCATAAGAAGTCATTTCTTCAACAGGCTTTCTTTAATTTTAAAGAGCGATTGAAGTTCTTGATTCTTGGATAAAATGATATTTGTTATATAGCCCTTCTAATAAAGTCACAAAGTCCTATTTATTTCTAACCTTTAAATCTAAAATTACCAGGCAAGCAACCTTAAATATTCATTTTCATATAATTAAGTATACTCACAATCCACAACTTCAATATTATCTCCAGAACTCGGAGCCGCATAAGCTGAAGTCCCAGCACATGTCTTCACCCAAATATGACTCAACACCTGAGAAGCCGAGACCCTTCTCTCCACATCAGGGTTCAACATCGCTAAAATCAAATCCTTACAACTTCTAGAAACAAAATCAGGAACATTAAACTCTCCAGCAGTGATTTTCTCAAAGACCCTTTTTTCACTTTTACTATTAAAAGGAAAAGCGCCAGTGACAAGAACAAAAAGCAAGACTCCAGCAGCCCAGATATCAACAGGGGGTCCAAAAAACTCATGTTTTGCGATGATTTCAGGAGCCATATAAGTAGGCGACCCACAAAAAATAAGAGCTTTTTTATTATTAGCGAAGCAAGTCGCGAATCCAAAGTCAATCAACTTGACATTAAAACAAAGGTCAAGTAAAACATTTTCTAATTTAATGTCACGATGAACAACATTCTTCGAGTGACAATACAAAAGTGCAGTCATGATCTTAGTGAAAATTTCACAAGCTTCATTTTCCTGAAGACGTTTCATTGCCTTGGCAGTGACATGGTTATTTAAAGATATTCCTTTAACATACTCCATCACAATGTACAAGTTGTTCTTTCCATTAATCTCTTCATAGAACTTGACGATGTTATCATGGTCGATCTTCTTCAAGATCTTTATTTCTCTCATCACGTTCTTTCGAAGGGCAGGGTCTTCCAAGTCCTTCTTTCTATAAATCTTTATCGCGCATTTTTGACTTGTGGACTTGTGAGTCGCCAGTTTCACTGTCGCGTAAGAGCCTCTTCCGATGTCTGACCAAATGTGGTAGTTTTCCAAAGCGTCCATCTCAAGCTGCACTTGACTTGACAGGTCTTTGCAAGGAATGATGCAAGCTTTAGCTCGTGGACCGAAAGGGCCAAAAGTGCTGAAAGGAAGAAAAGCTGCATTTGAACTGATTCCTCCTTTTAAAGAATTTCGAGGTGAGGGAAACTTTACCTTGATTGGTGAGTCTTTAGGAGTTATCATCTTCGCCATGTAAGTTTCGGTGTCGTCACTTTTTGAGTTGGTGTCGATTGCTGATAAAGTCTTTCTTTCTGTGTAGGTGTTCATTATAAAGACTAGAACTAACACCAGTGGTTTAATGGAAGTACTTTAGAAGGATACCTTAATAAAAAATTAAACCTTTACTCTAAAAGTCACTAAAGACTAGAATACAAGTAAAATAATAAATATACAGTAAATATGCTGCGAAGAGCTGTAAAGCGATTTTTCAGCAAAGAAGAAATAAACATCGTCATCCAAAAACTCAACCTGGGCTCAACAGTGACAAAAGTTTCCTTTTCTGAAGGTGTTGCTGACATCCAACTAAAACTTGACCAGCAGTACCGTCAGAACCGAGCTTCTCTGATCAACAACCTGAAATCTCTTCCTTCCATAAAAGACGTGAAAATCTCAGTCGCGCCAGCAGAGCAGAAGTCAAAAGACTGGAAACACTTAAACTCCGTGAAAAACATTATCGCTGTCGCCAGCTGTAAAGGAGGAGTCGGAAAATCAACAGTCGCTGTGAACCTGGCTTACAGCATTTCAAAACTCGGGTTTAAAGTAGGGATTTTTGATGCAGATATCTTTGGACCTAGTCTTCCGACACTGGTTTCAACGAAAGGACACTTGGAAAGTCCAGCAGATGACCCGAAGTCGATAATTCCGATGGAATACGCAGGAGTCAAGCTGATGTCTTACGGATTTGCAAGCAACAATAAAAAAGCAGTTTTTAGAGGACCGATTATTTCTGCACTTACGCAACAGTTGGTCTTTAACACCCTGTGGGGCGAGTTGGACTTTCTTATTCTTGACACTCCTCCGGGAACGGGCGATATTCAGATAACTTTATGCCAGGAACTTCCGATTTCAGCGTCAGTCATTGTGACAACTCCTCAAAAATTGAGTTTTGTTGATGTTGTGAAAGGAATTGAAATGTTTGATGACCTTAAAGTACCCACTGTAGCTGTTGTTGAGAATATGTCGTATTTTAATTGTGGAAAATGCAAAGAATTGCATAGGCCTTTTGGGATTGGCTATCGGAATATGCTTGTAAGTCAGTATGGAATTAAGAACTCTTATGAACTCCCCATGCACCCTGACTACTCCAAATACAGCGACTCTGGCACTCCAGTAGTTTTAGTTCTACCTGAACAGTCAGAACTCGTGCAGAAGTTTTCTCGAATGGCAGTTGAAGTAGTTGAAGAAACCAAACTAATTAAAAATTCAACAAAACCTTCAGTTCTTTACGACGCTAAAATCGGTAAAGTCATTTTAGAGCGTGAAGGCAAAAGGAAAGAAATCGACCCTTTTCATTTAAGAAACAACTGCAACTGTGCAGGGTGCATTGACGAGTTCTCTGGTCAAAAGATGTTCCGAGCTGAAAGCATTCCTGCTGACGTCTACCCAATCAGAATGGAGTACAAAGGGAACTACGCAGTTGCTGTTGTCTGGTCAGATGGCCACAGGTCCTCTCTTTATCCTTTCGCGCAGTTAGAAGTAGTCTAGGGTGTTATTTAATCATAAAGATAAGGATACACTTTAGAAGTAGTCTAGGGTGTTATTTAATCATAAAGATAAGGATACACTTTAGAAGTAGTCTAGGGTGTTATTTAATCATAAAGATAAGGATACACTTCTGAAGAACTCGAGTTTAGAGACTCTAAACAGTTTTCACACATATAAATGTAAGGCACTGCCAACACCTGGTCCTTCATCACTATAAACTTCGCATGGAAACGGTCACAAATCTCACAAGTTCTTCTTTTTATCTTGCAAGAAAAGGTTTGGAACGGGTAATGCTCTTCACACTGAGGGTCCTTGCGGTTTATCAGACGAATGTCAGATACGACCATGTCGTGTTGACACATTGTTCGATGCAAGTAAGTGTAAAGTACTCCGACTTCTAAATTTAGTTCATTGATCCTTGTTTTTAGGTTTTTCGTTCGAAAGTCTTTAAAGGAAAATGCAACTTTTTCACTTTCTTGACCAAAACTACAGAAATTTGCGAGACATTGAATTGACTTGTGAAGGTCTTCTAAAGTTTGATGTTCGGTTAAGAGCCACTCTTGAGTTCTGAACTTGTGGACTGGGTGGTAAAAGGTGAAGGTTAAGAGAAGGGTGTCTGAACTTAGAGGGATGTTGTTTGGAAATGGGATTTTTTTTTTTATTGAGTTTTTTTCGTAGGTTGCGTCTTTGTTTATTGAGATGAATTGACTGAATGGCTTTTACGTGAAGGACTTTAAAGAGGTGGAAGGGAGTTCAGGTAGATTTATGTTCATTTCGTTGGCTTTAGATATGATATCGACACTGTCTTCTTCTATCAGATCATCAACTATTTCTGCAATAGTCTCTTTAACAATAAAATCATGCTTTCTAATAATCAATTCCTGAGCAGAATAATCTTCATCAGGCACAATGGACATCAAATTTTGCTGAGCTCTCAACAATATATGTTTCTTATTAATCATATTTACAACTATTTTCTAGCCTTGGCCTTTTTGAACTTCCCCTTTTTCTCAAACTTTCTGATATCTTCAATATTAAACCCAACTGGGTCAATAATCAAGTGATCCCTAAGCAATTTCTCAACATTCTTCTTAATCGCAAAGTCAAAAAAGCATGACTTTAAAGTATTTTCCTGCAAATTCCTGCCACTATTATTGATTTCTTCAGCAAATCTAAATAACCCTCACTCAGAAAAAGTTGAACAATTTTGAAAAATCTGGCAAAGTTTAATTTGTTTTCTTTGATATTCTTCCCAGTCCTGAATTAAAAAAGCAAGAATTTCTTCCTTGTCAACTTGAATTTCTTTGCACTTTTCAATATGAGCAGCTGAAAACTTTTCAAGCACTGCTGAAGTTTTCAAGATTTCTCCTCCAAAATAATTAACCAAAGTCGTGATTTCTGAATCTTTCATCCAAATGTTTAGTTTGGACTTGACCCAGTCGACGAAGGTGCTGCTTGGGACTGAATAATGATTACTGAAACCTTCTCTTTTACTGTCTAGGCTGTCTAGATGGAACTTTAGAGGCTTTTTGGTCTTTTCGAAGGCGAAGTAAAATCTTGAAACTAACACCCAAGTGTTTTTTTTTATATCTGAAGGAACTTCGCAGGTGTAGGTCAATCGGGAGAGGATGCTTTGGACTTGTAACTGATGATTTGGAAGGATTGATTGAAGAGTTTCTATTGCTTTGAATAAGGGAATGTGGTTGTTTGATGTTTTGCCTTCTATTGATCCTAAACATGAACTGATCTTTAAAAGGACTAATTCGAAGTTTTTGAATAATTTATGCGGAAAACCGAAGAGTCTTGAGAAGAATTTCGATTTTTGACATGTTGGGTGAAGAAGAACTTGACCTGTTTTTTTCATGAAGTTGAGAATTTCTGATTTTGATGGAAGACGGTCAACCAGAAATCTTCCAAACTGCACCAAAAACACTTCATCACCATTGCAATCCTCCAGAGTGGCCATTAAATACTGCATAACAAGATCTCTAGAAACCAAGTTATCAGGTTCTCCAAGACTATAAAACAAGTTCTTCGAAAGAATAGGAACCTTAAGTTCAGGAAAGCGATTATCAGGTAAAGTAACATCAGTCTGTACAAGAGTCAAAGAAGACTCAGGTTTTCCATCAAAGTTCTCAGCAAGGCTCATGACATGAGAAATTCCAGAAAGTGCAGCAACTTGTTTATGTTGTTGATCTTCAGTTTCACTGATATACGCGTCAAGTTTTTTTAGTATCCTCGTCATTTCAATGCAAGACTTGTCTCTATTAGTTCCTTCTAAAAGTTCATTCATTCTTTCATCCCTTTCATGAATCATCTGCTCCTTATTAGAAAGATTAGAACTAAGTAACTTGATAGTTTCACTCATTTTTTCAATCTTTTTATCAGCTTCTTCTCTTTGAAAATTTAATTCATTTTGAAGTTTTCTTACTTTTTCCTTAGCATCTATATCGATTTCCTTAACCTTTTCCTTCATCTTCTTAGTCAAGTCAATAACAATCTGCTCATGCATGATCAAAGCGTTATCAATGAGTTTAACAATAATCCTCCACAACATCTCTAAAATCGATGCTTCATCATCATTTTCATTTACTTTCAACCCAAGCAAAACATGTCTAATGACCCGATTATATTCTTGTAAAATCTTCAAAAACTCTCCACTTGACAAGTCTTTCAACTCATCAGGACTAGTCCTAAGCAAATCATCGATTTTTTCCTTAAGTGAATAAAAATCGCCCATCATATTATGTTGACTCTGAATATTTTTCCCTTTAATCACTTCATAATTCAACTCCAGGTCAAATCTCAAAGGATACAAAATTCTGATACTCTGCAAGAAGTCTTGAATCTCATTCGTTGAAGTCTGATTCGCCATGTCAAGTTTTTCACTACTTCCTTCATTTAAGTTAAAAAGATTTCCTGATAAGATCCGAGAACCTTTATAAAGTCTTTCAACTGACTTTTCCTGGTAGTACAAATCTTGACTCAGTTTCTTGCTTCTATGTCCAGGTCTTTCCCCAGATCGAGTTACGACTGAAGGTTCGCCGTAAGGCGAACTGGCAGGTCTATAGCTTCTGGAACTAGGAACTTTTTCATTAAGTTTCGTAAGGCCTTTTGAAGCGACTTTAACAGGAGAAGAGTACTTTAAAACTGAAGAGGCTCTGTAATCTCTGAGTTTCTGCAGAATGTCTTGTCCTGGTTCTTGCATCAAGTCAGGAGTTTTACATTCCGCTATTCTTTGAGCATTTTTTAACAGAGATTTGGGTCTGGACATTTTATTGCAACTTGTGGACATAGATAAATGGGCTGTTCGAGTAGCAGGATTGATGCGTCTTATGAAGAAGCTGCCATGATCAACGGTGACAACAAACTTTACTATGAAGGTTACGATGTGCAGAGATTGTACTCGGAATTCAAAAAGATTTCTGTTGATGGGAAGGTTCCTTTGAAGGCTTTCAAGAAACTCAGTAAAGAGCTTCCACTGCTTTATGAGGATAAAGAAGATATTATTGCGTTTTACCAGCAGTTTGTTCATGATAAACACTTTGAACTTAAGACTTTAGCAACTTTAGCTGTTATCTTGGCAAGAGGAACTACCTCGGCTAAGGTCAATGTCCTCTCTGAGAACTGGTTTTCTGGAGAGCATGTCAGTCATGAACATTTTGACCAGATGCTTGAGTTCATGTTTGACTTGGCTGCTGTGGCTTTGCCGAAACTTGCCCCGAAACCTGATACTGAGAATAATTATAATGTTGCTGATTTTGATAACTTCTTGGTTAGAGCTAAAGCTGGAAGAGAGGTGTCTAAGGAAGCTATCTTGAAGGCGATTTTTGAAAAAGAACCAGTTACCAAGGCCACCATCCTCGCCTGGGCTCAAACTGGAGAAAACCACGGATGGTTAGCATCCAGGTTCATTAGACTAAATCTTAAAAAAGCCGGAAAAAGACTCCTACATAAAAAGCGAAAAGCCGAAAAAGCCGAAAAAGCCGAAGAAAAGCCATCAAGCGAAGCCACCTTAGAAATTTCAGCAGGTAAAGGTGGAGTCGAGGTGACAGTAACTGAAGAGCATCATAAACGTCACCACGATCATCACGAGCACCACGAGAACCCAGACCATCATTCAAAAGAAGTCGTCGACGCAGCTTAAAGTTAGATAACTAGCCGTTAGACATTTATACAATCCTAAAAATCACCCGAAAAAAAAACACTAAGACCACCTGCTGCCTTAAGATTAATACTAACCCAAAAAACAACACCTTAAATCTCTTCATCAATTTTTTGCTCTAACTCGACTGAAAGTTGTTCCTGGAACTCATCAGCGAAGAAGTTCGAAATAAAAGAACAGGTCGATGAAGTGTTTCCCATGATCAAAGTATCAATTTTTTCTTCATACCCGATGAAAGAAACTCCGAATTTCCCTTCCAGTCGAAAGATGATTTTTTTTAATGGGATGAATGAAATGTTAGAAGAGGTCATTTTTACCTCGGCAACCACTGCGGAACCGTCGGATGAGCCGAGGACTAGGAAGTTGGAATCGGGTCTTTCGACTACCAAGGCTTGCATTATCACTTGGGGGTACTTCTCGAGTTTGGGAAGAGTTAATTGAAGAAGTAACTCGCAGGTCAGAAGTGACCAGATGTAGATACCGGAGGACTCTGAACTTATGGCTACTAATAGGTTTGGTCTTTCGATTAGTCCTATTGATAGACAAGTACCGACAAATGCTAGCGTTGAGGAACAGGACTTGGATGATGAGGCGTCTGGTATGTAAAGTTTTAAAGGATTGGTTTCCAGTTTGATTGGCTTGCTGGTTTCAGGGTTTTCGACGTACCCTTCGAATCCAACAATAACTTTTCTATGTTTAGACGAATAACAAATAGTACTAACAGGAGGATCTTCATTTTCAACTCCAAATACAAACTGAGGATTTGCAACTTCAGTATGCCAAACTTTAACAACTCCAGACTGATACCCGACATAAATAATCTCAGGAGCAACAGAAATCATTTTAAGTACCCGGTCCTTCTTATCATTTAACCCAGGCAGTACATGAGTAAGTCCAAATCTTTTTTCCAAATTCAAAGTATACGGTTCAATCACTGCAAAGCCTCCATTAGACTCCGAAATAATAATCTGAGGACTTGAAAGACTATCCCGAGTGAAAACTGAGTTTAAAATCGTTTGTCCATGACTCGGTCTATACCCAGTGTGTCGCTTTTCGCCAGTCAGCAGGCAAAAGAGCAACACAACATTAGAAGTAACAACAACTGAACTGAAAAGTCTGCCAAAAGGATGAGAAATCGAGTTGTCAGGGTACAAAACATAACACCCAAGCACGAGTCTATTCGAAGAAGTCTCTATTAACGAAGTCGCTTCTAGTTTTCCAACAATAGGAACACCCAGTTTTTTGTTAATCTTTTTCATTCCTTGATTCCCCATTATATAAAGAACTACAAATGAACTTCCCTTCAACTTTATCATTTGCTTCTGTCATGGACAAAGCTAGTTCAGCGACTCGGACAGGAATAGTATCAGGGGCAAAACTTTTAGCGCAAGGAATCGACAAAACAGGAGAAATCATAAAAAATCATTCATCTGAAGAAGAAAAGTCCTTGAAACATGTGGCTCATATTCAAAAAGCTAGTGAAACAACTACAAAAATAGTAGGAACTTCTCACAAGCTTCTTGGAAAAGCTGTGCATAAAACGATGGAAGTCGCTAGTGATGCTTGGTACTCGATGCCTGAATCAGAACTTATGAAGAAAATTAGTGAAAATCAACATTTTCAGGTTGGACTTGAAGTAGGAAAAATTGGAGCCGCTGCTGGGATGAATATTATTGGAGGGGTTGGGGAAGGGTTTAATATTGTAAAGGACTCGGCAGTCAATAGCACTGTTGGGGTTGTTGAACATCGATATGGGCAGGACGCTGGAAAGATCACGAAAGAGACTTTTAAGATTGCTGGGAATTTGTTTGGGGTTTATCAGTTGACTTATATGACAGGGTTTATTGGAGTCTCTGCAACTGAAGTCATGAAAATTCAGGAAGAACAGGTTAAAGTACAGATTATTCTTGACTGCATCACGAAGGACATGATATAAATTAGTAAACAAGGTTTTATAGATTATCGGGTAAGATTAATGATAATCCAGGTCTTATACTAATCATGTCAGACCAGATAAGTTTAATCTCAAACGAAGGAAAAAAGTTCCAAACAAGTACCAACATCTCCAAATTATCCGGTTTCATCTCTCGAATAATCCAAGACTACGACAACGAAGAAATCGAGTTAGTAAACATAAACTCATATTTCCTCGGAAAAATTTTAGAATACTCTGAGCATCACAACTTTAACATCCCTGCTGCGCTTTGCAAGCCTATAAAATATGAAGAAATAGAAAGAAATGTGAATGACCCTTGGGACGCTCAGTTCATCAGCCAATTCTCCGAAGACCAGCTGATTGATCTTACCCTTGTCTGCAATTATCTCGACATGAAGAGTCTTCAAGATCTTTGCTATGTCTGCATCGCTGGCAAGTTCAAGAACAAGTCAATTGATTACCTTCGACAACAGTACCACATTGAAGAGCACTTGACTCCTGAAGTCGAAGATAAACTTAAAAAAGAATACCCTTGGGCCTTAGAAGTAGAAAAAGAAGATTTTGAGTTTAAGTAAAATATTATCTTGAATCTTTTATAAAGTATGGAAAGTAGTTTTTGTTACCTCTGCAAGAATCAACTTGGACAGGGCGAGGAAAGATTTAAAGAACTTAAAAAAACGATTTGTAAGGCTTGTTTTGAATTTGTATCCTTAAGTAAGCCGAAAAGAAACCTGGTAACTTTAACAGTGACTGAAAATTTTTACTCACAGGTCTCGAGTTGTTCGACTCACAACAAGAAGTTTAAACTTACTTGTTTAACCTGCAGTGCCTTGATGTGTTCAGTTTGCGTTTTAAGTCACTCAACACATCGATTTGAGTTACTTTCTGAGACCCTTCTAAACATATTCTCAGATCTTTCTAACCTTGAGTACTCGATTCTCTTTAGTTCAACCTGGAGTCCAAGTGAAGACTTAAACCATCTCTATTCAAAATTCTGTTCTTTTTACTCTTCTCTCTCTTCAAAGTCCACAAAAGAACTACTTGCATTGGTAGAAATAAAAGAACTTTACCAAGTTCTCATTGATTTAAACCCCGAGTTTAAAAACATTCCTCTTTCAAAAGCTAAAGACCTTTGCCAAGTAGGCCGAAAGAACTTGAACTTGTTGAATAATGATTCAACTCTTTGTCATCTAGAATGGGGAGAAAGGACAATTCACATTTTTACTAAAGACTTATCAGAAACAACTCATTTACTACCCAATAATTCATCAGCGCTTCTTTACTGTCGCTCAGTCTGGCTTCCTTTTGACCGAGTTTTCATTTGTGGAGGAAGAAAAACCGCTGCTGACTTTTCATTGCCTGATTCTTTTATCTTGTCTTTTGAAGCAGGACTTTCAATGAGAAAAGTCGACCCGATGCTTGATGGCCGTTCGAATCATTTCGTGATTTATTGCAATGATTTTGTTTATGTGATCGGGGGACTTGACGGTAGGAATCATTTTACTAACTCTTGTATGAAATTTTCTCTTCAAAGTGAAAAATGGACTAACTTCGCTTCTTTGATTGAAGCGAAAGACACCCTTGGAGGATGTTGTGATGTTTTTAAAGAAGTCATTTATGTGTTTGGGGGAAAACAGAATGAAACTTGTTTGAATTTTGAAAAGTATTCGATTGGTGATGATAGTTGGAGTCTTTTGACTTTAATGATGCCTTATGAATGTTGTATTCATGGAGTTTTTTATACTCCTTTTAATCAATGTGCTTTGGTTTTTGCTGGGCAGAATGGAAATGGAGAACATTTGAATGGGACTTATTTTGTGAGGTTTGGAAATGGGGAGGTGGTGGCTGATAAACAACTGCCTTGTAAAGGGGGACCTGTTGTTGAACATCCGGTTTGGAGGAATGGGAAAGTTTTTTGCTTGGTTTTTGATGGGTTTCTTGTCAGGAAACTTATTATTTATGATGTGGCTAGGAATAGTTGGAAATTTTCTAATGATGTGAATTCGAATGAAAATAGATAAGTTTATTGTGAAGTAGTTAAGAATTAGGTGTTGTTGATTTTTTCCACATTCCATAATCAAAACTCAACATTTCCTTCAAGCATAAAAACCTCCCCTTAACAACATTTCCTAAAAAAAATCCAAAACACCTAACATAAATTATCTTAGCTACTTAAGGCATCAGCCAAAGGAACCTCAACCATTTCCTTCACTTTTTTTCCAACTTCAATGATTCTTCCAACATCATTATTCCCCTTAACACAAAGATAAAGTCCACTAACACATTCAATAACAACACTTCCACTTTCCACTTCGACAATCATAAACCCAAGATCATTACCAGCATCAGAATTTCCAATAGCTTCCGCATAGTCACTCCAAATATTACTTAAAATGGCTCCAAGTGTCTTTACAGCTTCATCTTGCATAGCAGCGAGAACCAAAGACCCAGTTTTATTGACCAAGAAAATATTATCAATTCCTGGACAAAGACAAGACTGGAAATTTTTGCTAATTGCTTTGGCGTTCAACATTTTTATTACTAGAAAGGTTTAAACGTATTCAGATAAGCATAGCGAGAAAAAACCACGAAAAGCTTTCGATACCAGACAAATTGAGAGTTGTGAGTCGACATTGCCTTCCATGCGAGGAAAGGGTTGAAGTTGATCACTGCGAATTCTGACCTGCTTGAAAAAATTATGTCGAAAAGGCCGATGTACTTTCGAAAGAGACTTGTTGATTCTAAGGACCACATCTGAATTGATTTGAATGAGGATCGGTGAGAGGATAAGCTTTGGTAAAGGGAAATGTGGTTTAAGTGGCCTGATACTCCGTAATCGTCGAAAGTTAGGATGCAGTTGATTTCGTGGGTTGATAAGTAGGTTGAAATTGCTTTTGAAACGGAAGAAGAACTCCATGTGGAGGTCATGCTGTCTGGAAATTCTTCATCGTTTAGGATTGTTATTTCTTTTAGAGAAAGAAGTGAAGAGACTTGATTTAATTCTTTTTCTCTTACTTTGCCGAGACCGGATGAGTTACCGTTTGTTAGACATAGAAGGGAGATCTCAGAACCTTTGAAGTAGTTTAAGAATGGGATGAAAAACATTGACTCGTCGTCTGGGTGAGCGATTATTAGAAGGATTTTTTTACCGTTGATGTGCTTTTCGAAGTCTTTTGAGGAGAAGAATAAGGCTGTTAGGAAGATGAAAGCTATTTGGCTCAGAATGAGCAGCCACTTGAAATAAAATAAATATTCCAGCCATTCAAGCAACATATTTAATCTATTAATAAGAACAACCCGTAGCAAGATGTCCAGTCCGAAAGCAAATTTTACATCTTTTTCCACGATTACACTCATTCTTATTATGGAGTTTACTTCCACAGTAGTCACAACTAACACCTCTAGAAGGAAAAGACTTGAACTCCGCAACGAATTCATCTAAATCCAATCCAGAAAATCTCGCAAGTTCCCTTAAAGCGACAATCTGAACATAAGCATCTAAAGCAGCATAATGAACCTGAGACTCCCGCAGAGGTCTTTTTTCCCAATTCGACCTTTGTTCATACTTACAAAGTCCTTTATTTAAAACCAGTTCACAAGTTCCAGCAAGTCCTCCAGGGCTATTCCGATGCACTTTTCCATAAGCACTGACTAAATCAACATAATTAACCAATGGTTTCTGAAAAGCCTTCATATGAGGATAGCTCTGCAAAAGCATTTTTCTGTCCCCTTCGAAACTAACTCCAACTTTAAACTGTTTTCCCTGCATTAAGTTCAAAAGTTTTTCATCAAGTTCTTCAGACATGTTTAAAGCGAGAAGGTCAACAAGGAAGACCTGGTCTTCACAAGCGAGTTGAATGATAGAAACTTTAAACTTCTGGAATTTTACAATAGAAGGTCGCCATTCACAGTCAATTCCAATAACTTCGCCGGATAGGTTTAGAGAAGTGAGTTCTTCAGGTAGACTGATGAATTTAATGCAGTCTCTAGGAAGGGGAAAGCAGATATCGAGTTCTGGCTGTAAAGGAGAGAAACAATCATCAGTTGAAGGGACTACCCGCGGTGACTGGCTTTGAAGAGCCTGCCGAATATTAAGTCGAATAGGACAATCCGGGTGATTCTTCGCGATAAGCGAAGCCAGGCCTGCCTGCCAAGAGTTTTTCACTTTTTTCCCTTGAAACTCAAGTTCTTCAGCGATATAAGCCAACATCTGTGGAGAGTCCTCTACCAAGTCAATCAGCTGATACATGCCCATGTCATCCACGTTTAAAAAGTACCTGATTGAAGACTTGCTAAGTCTTTCTACTAGTTCAGGGAAGTCTTCAGGGTTAAGTCCAGCATTATCAATGATTTTTCCAGCGATTTTACAATGTTTGTTCGTACACATCTTTCTCACGGCTAAAGCTGAAAGGTTCTGATTTTTATGAATCAAAGAATTGACCAGGTCAATTTCGTCTCTTTTGACAAGGATGTCTAAAGCACAGAACTCAGAATTAAACTTTTCCTATTTGGCAGGTACTGCAAATCCAAAGTGGGTGCAGAGATAAACCGACTTCTTCCATTGGTTTGTCCGCCATTGTTCTTCAGCGTATTCGTAAAGTCTGATTGGGTCTTACTCGCTTTCGGTTCTTTGGAAATCGAAGATTTTAAAGACCAGGTCGAGAATTTCGACTTCTATTGTCTTCCAGTGCTCGTTGAATGAAGCTTTAGAGGATTCTATTGATATTCCTTGGTCTTTTATTAGAACCTCCAATGCAAGCATTAGCTTTTTGCAGATTATTGGAGGGGCTGATATTTGACGAAGGTTCTGAATGAGACGAAGAAGGAAATCGGAAAGATTGAATTCAGAGGATTTTAAAAGATGGTTCAGTGTCAGGAAGAACTGGTTGAAGATGTTGTCAACGTCGTATTCTTTTGATTTTAAGATGCGGAGAAGGTAAATCGCTGATTCTTTTGATGCTGGGTAGACTAAGTTTTTTTTACCTGATGAAAAAAACTCCTCTTCTGGTGAATCTAGTTCCATTTATTTGAATTTTCTATAATTTACCGGGTTTAGGTGATTTAGTTAGAAATAAAGAATACCTTCCCGGTTGATTTGGAACATTTTTAAACTAGTCTGCCATTTTCTTGGTTAATATAAAAATGATGGTCAATTAGCGGGAATAAAACTTTCAGTCTTTAAAGAATTTCTGTTCATTTAGTCAAACTTTTAAAATTATGAATAATTCTTTGAAGAAAGTCCTGAAAATCTGCCATTTTGCTTCGACTTCCATTTATGTAAAAAAATTCTACTTAAAATATGGAAAGAAAAATGATCTAAGTTAATTGATTACTTTTTACCTCGAGTTTTTCTTTTCTTTTTGACTGAGCTGTCAGAACTATAGCTTTCATCTTCACTTTCCTCGTCTTCAGCACTGTCTTCATCGCTTTCGACTTGGAAATCATCATCATCGTCTTCTCCGAAATCATCATCGTCACTGTAGTCCTCTTCACTTTCTGGGCCTGACACCGAGTTCGCCTCTTGAGAATCGTCTTCTTCCTGCTTTTTTCCTTGGCTTTTTTCAGGAGTCTTGTCCTTATTTAAGACCTTTTTACTATCCTTTTGTCCATCTTCAGCTTTTTCGCGCTTAGCTGGGAGTGATTCGGGCGCTGACATAATTATTATTAAGAGATTTTTGACTGTAAAAATAAATGTTTAAAAATTTGAGTTTTTTAGAGTTTTGATAGATGGCAGAGTTGATTTTAGGAAATTTTATGTATTAGGAGGAGGTTTGAGTTAAACTGTTCAAGTTTAAATTCACAGTTTTTCCATTTTTAATATCAAGGTTTTACTTAACGGTTCAAAGGGATAAAAAGAAGGTTTTTTTGAGGATTTGAGGTTTTTTAATGTTTTTATTAAATTAGTTGCATTATTATTATGAATCAGTCTACGAAGGACTCGTTTAACTTGAGTTTTGTGTCTGGATTTAAAAACTCTCAGAAGGAAAGGCCGGAGGAGAAAGAAGAAGACATTCATCTGAGGGTTAATCAGGCTAAAGATATCGTTTCAAATGCTCGCAAAAGGATTAAGAGGATGGAGTTAACGGAAGAAGAGTTTTTTTTAGATGAAAGTGAAAGGAAAGTTGGGAAGGCTGAAAATAAGCATCTGGAAGTTTGTCTTTTGGCTTCAGAGATGAGAAATGCGACTAGGAACTTGGAATGGCAGGTTAATCATCTTGCTTCTCTCACTGAGCAACTATTGAATGCTGGATATTATCGAAGGAATCCTTATCCTCATCCTTGGAGATTGAATAAGACGTTCTATTCTAATTAAGTATAGTGAATCATTCTTTATAGAATAGTTTTAAGAGGATTTGCAGAATCTCTGATATTTTTCAATTAATTTTAATAGGATGATGATGGGTGGATTTATGTTAAGTGATTTTCTTTGAATTTTGTTTAGAATCTTTTAACGTTTAATTTAACATCTAAAATAAAGTCAAGATGGGTATTAAACAAGAAAATCATTTTATTCTAAATTTATTTCAGAAAATTTACCTTGATTAGCTAGATTATTTTTATACTGAACTTAATGCCACAAATTCCTTAAGCTATCTAATTATTATTAATATAAGAACCTAGTATAAATCTTAATTTTCTTGTAATTAAAATACCAGCAACTCTAATACTTTGTTAACTCCAAAAAAAAAACGATTTTCCTGCAAATCATTTGATTTATGTCACAACATACCTCTAATAAAAATTCTAAAAATAATTCAAAATTCTAAAAATAATTCAAAATCTTTCAAAAACCTTTTCAAATCCCTAAAAAAACCTATATCAACCTTCATCCTCCATTCCATCTCCTTCTCCAAAAAAAAAAAAAAATTTCCCTTTTTCCCTAACATTCAAACTCCCCAATCGATTTAAATACAAAGATGTTAAAAACTCGCATCGAAAAGCCTAACGTGGAAGTCGAAGAAACAATTCAAAAAGACCTTTGGAGACACTTAAGCCTGAAGTCTCCAGACATTCCAAAGCCAGACCGATACCCTCTCTCCTCCAGACTGAACAAAGAAAACATGCGAGTCGACTCATCATCAAAGTTCTTTTCCAGCAAGTCTCCAGCTGAAAGTCGTGATGTGCGATCATCTCTGAAGCACGAGACAGATTCATACGAAACTTTAAAGGTAAAATCACAGCTTCATATGAAAATCGAGCAAGTAAAAGCCAAAGAACGACAATTAATGAAACTTGAACATGAATTGAATCAGAAAATAATCAACTTTGAAGAAGAAAAGGAAAAATGGTGTGTTCACATCAGTCTTAAACTTAAAGATATTGAAAATAAGGAAGAACAACTTGAGGTTCAAAGAGAAAAAATTTTTTTTGATATGGAAAAAATTAGGATTAAGGAAAAGTGTCTGAAAAGAACTGCTGAAGAAATTAAAAAAAACAAAGCTTTTTTAGATGAATTTGAAAAAAGAGAAGAAAAACTTAGACAAAATGAAGAAATTTTTGAAATGAAGGTTGAGGACTTGGCTGGATATGAAAGGAAAATAGTACTTTTTGAGGAAGGGCTTAGGAATAAGGAAGAAGAGTTGGAAAAAGTTGCGGAAATTATTGAAAATAGAAAAAATGATATTGCAAAAACTGCTGAAATGTTTGAAAAAATTCATGAACACTTGAAACTTGAAGAGCATTTTATTCAGTTACAGAGAGTTTCTCAGTCTAAAGTGTTTTCTCATGACAAGTCACTATTGAATCATCTAAACAAAAGTTCCCTTCAAAACAAAATAACTCAAGACCATTCACTAGCATCTCTTTACCCTCAGCCAAGCGAGATATCAATATGCGAAAGTATATCATTTTCAAGTGACCAATCCGAAGCCCTGTTAAACTACAACATCCGAACTCCAGAATAATGGTAGCCTAAATAAATGGGAATAAATACGAGCAAAGACTGCGGGTGCATCTCAGTAGTGTCGAGAGTAGCATTATCCTTATGGCATCCACAAAAAGAAGAGCCTCATCTTTCCTTTTTAGAAGAAGACGAACTGGTGCCAGCGAACCTGTTGTCAGAGCAAGAAATTCAATGTTTATTATCAGAGAGTTCTCAAAAATACGAAACTGTATAAGTAATCTTAGTTTACAGACAAAAAAACTATAACAATTGTGATGTCGTCAACTGAAGTTGAGCGCAGAGACCATCTCTGCAAAGCCTCGCGCATTAGTCTCATGCAACTCATTTCTGACTTCCCCTGGACCACCAGGTCTCCAACCATTGAAACTGCTTCTTGTTCACTCACGAACTCCCATAGCCCGTCACTTGCCAGGATTAGAAATTTGTCCATTTGGTGAAGTTTGAATGTTTTTATTTCTGCTTCTGAGATTAAACCGATTTCGCGGGAGGCCTTGTCGCCTATTGAACGAGTCATTGCTAGCCCTGGAGCATTTTCATCCTGATACCAAATCCTAAGCGGGCCGCCTTGCAAATGACTAGAGATTCTCCCGCCTTTCGACAAGATGCGATTGGCCTCATCTTCTCTGTTCGGTTTATGCTCGAACGAAAGTTTCCTCGATTTCCACCCCGCATTAAAAGACCCAAGTACAGCTCCAGAGTCTCCAACATTAGCACAGTACAAGTTATCTCCCTGAAGCAAAACTCCAACAAAGGTAGACCCTGAGAACAGGGTATCAATTTTGCTAAGTAAAACCTTTTCGCTGATATCATTCACTGCTTTCTGCAGTGCAATTTCAGGACTTGCATTCAAGACGTGTTTCTCAAGACAGGGTAAAAAGTTCGTTTTGATCAGATTTGAAACTAAATGACCTTCAGTCCCGTGACCATCACAAACTGCGAAGAAGTTCAAATGTTTCACATTAAGAACTGAAGTGTTTATAATGAACGTGTCTTGGTTAAAGGGCTTCACAGAGCCCATTGAGCAGCCAGTTTTAGTTTTCACGCTAAAAAAACTAACACAATTACGATTTTCATTCAAAAATAAGTGATTGCTTAATGTCCTTCTCGATGTATTCCCTTTAAACACCTTTTCTTTACTCCCTGGAGAAAATCCTGAAATTTCCATTGAAACATTAATCGGAGGTAACCGCGGGTTATTTGATTTCGCATTCGACAAAAGACGACTACTGATCAAAGGCTTTTTCAATGAAAGGCCTTTAGGGTTCACTGATTTCAAAGGTTTCATGGTGCTTGGAAGAACTGAAGAGCTTTTTATTGAAGCAAATTTTCGATCCATTTTTCTAGCATCAATCATTTCACCTTCTGTTAAATTTCAAATATATGTATCACGACTTGTTCATCAAATGGAAAAGTGACGTGAAAGAACTGAGCAGGTCTCGTCAAATTCAGGAAATTCTCTCAGAAGCTGAATACCCTGTCCTTGCATTGAACTGCTCAATGCACCAGAGGCCTTTCCCGGTACTTCCTTCATCCTCGTCTTATAAGACTCGACTCACAGTGAAAGCGAATTTTTCTCAGCTGTTG
Source organism: Stentor roeselii (assembly GCA_006503475.1). NCBI lineage: Eukaryota > Ciliophora > Heterotrichea > Heterotrichida > Stentoridae > Stentor > Stentor roeselii. The sequence goes on from RSEH01000296.1 coordinate 25,567, forward strand.
AATGACACTGAAGCTCTTTCGAGATATGATTTGATTGCCGCGAGACCTGACAATGAGCAGGACTTTTCATTCTGTTGTACTCAGGGAGAACTGGATATCATTTCGCTGAAGCTTCATGAAAGGATGCAGATGAAGATTAAGTTGAATTTGGTGCATGAAGCTGTAAAAAGAGGCATCATGTTTGAAATCTGCTATTCACAGGCATTGAGAGATATGAATGCTAGAAGAGTGTTTATCGCCAATGCAAGCAACTTGGTTAAGGCAGCGAAAAGAAAGAATATTATTTTAAGTAGTGAAGCTGAAGATATATTTGAACAACGTGCACCCTGGGATGTTATTAACTTGGCTTGTCTTTTAGGACTTAATATCAGTGAAGCACATCAAACTATTGTAGGAAACCCGGAAATGGCTTTGGAACATGGACAGGCGAGAAGGGTGTTTAAAAGCACTGTGGAAGTGATGAATAAGGAGAAGTTTCTGGAGAGTTATGGCGACGAGTACTTGCCTTACGACTCCTAAGATAGTAATCATAACAATAGATCTAAGGCCATAAATGGAACTACTCAACAGGTTGAGATCCCATGGATCAAGTCTAAAATCCGGTCACCTCCGTGACCTACTAAACGACAAGACGCGTAACACCCACATCCAATTCGAGTCAATCTTATTCGACTTCTCTCATTCACAAGTCACGAACGAAACCTTCTCCCTTCTATCAGAATTCGCATCTTCAATAAACCTCTTCGAAAAAATCTCTTCTTTAAAATCAGGAGAAGTTCTAAACAAGACCGAAAATCGTCCAGTCCTTCATTCATTGCTGAGATCAAATGACTCTCCTCATCCAGACTTTCCCGAAGTTCTAAAAGTCCGAGAAAAAATTCAAGATTTCACTAGTCGTGTAAGAAACAACGAATTTTTAGGAGTTTCTGGAAAACCACTCGTTAACACCCTGTGCATCGGCATAGGCGGGAGTTATTTAGGTCCAGAATTCGTAGCAGAAGCTTTAAAGACCCACCCGGGCTGTGCCCGGGCCGCTGGAAGTCGAAAGTTAAGATTTTTAGCAAATGTTGACCCTGTGGACTTCTTGAGAAATACACAAGACCTTGATCCAAGTGAAACTTTAGTCGTTGTGATCTCGAAGACTTTCACTACTGCTGAAACCATGATGAACGCTCGTCGTGTCAAGGACTGGATTTTAAGTAAATTAAGTGACCATCCCGCTGCTGACGTCGTAAAAAAGCACATAGTCGCTGTTTCTACGAATAAGGTAAAAGTAGAGGAATTTGGAATCGATACTCAGAATATGTTTGGATTTTGGGATTGGGTAGGTGGCAGGTTTTCAGTCACTTCTGCTGTTGGATTACTGCCACTTTTTTTGCAGTATGGAGAAAATTTAAATGATTTTTTGAAAGGAGCTAATTCTGTTGATGAGCACTTTTTTAATAACTGCTCTTTGGATAAAGTTTCTAACAACTTGCCTTTAATGCTTGGATTAATTGGATGGTGGAATACGGAAGTCATGGGCTTTTCAGCTAGAGCCATCTTGCCTTATAGTCAGGCCCTTGTCAGGTTCGCTGCTCATATTCAACAGCTGGACATGGAAAGCAACGGCAAACAATGCACGGTTCAGGGAGAGAGACTTGAAAGTACCGGGCCTTTGGTCTTTGGAGAACCTGGAACTAATGGACAACATTCTTTTTATCAGCTGCTTCATCAGGGAAGAACTGTTCCTGCGGAATTTATCGGATTTTGTAAGTCACATAGTCTTGATGTCGAAGCGCATAATGAACTTATGAGCAACTTCTTTGCTCAACCTGATGCTTTGGCTCTTGGGAAAAATGATCAACAGCTTTTAGAGGAAAAATGCCCGGAAATGCTAGTTCCTCATAAAAGGTTTTCAGGGAATAGACCTAGCTTGAGCTTGCTGTTTGAAGAGTTAAGCCCGTATAGTTGTGGACAACTTCTTGCTATTTATGAACATCGTGTCGCGGTTGAAGGGTTCTTGTGGGGAATTAATAGCTTTGATCAGTATGGAGTTGAACTGGGAAAAGGATTGGCTAATCAGGTTAAGGAGGTTTTGAGGGATGGGAACTTCCAGGGACATCCTAGTGAAAAGCTTTTGGAGTTTTATAGGAGGAATAGGAATAATTAGGTAATTTGAGAAAGGAGTTTTGGGTTAGATGGATTTTCTTTTATTGTACTTTTTGAGTTTAGAAATAATTCAAATAGTAAATTAATACCTAAATCTATATTATTTTTAAGGTGAAAGTATTTTCTCGAGAATTAATCCATTTTGTAATGAAAAATCTATTGCTTCTTGTTTTTTAACATCCGTAGACATTAATCTTGTGGATATTCCATTTGTTTTATCAGCAAAATATACTTTTACTATTTTGTTTTACAATAGGCTTCAATAGTTTTTACTTTCTAATTTTCATATACTATTATTTTGTTGTTGATTTTCCGATTTTTTTTTTTTATCTAAATTATGTTGCACAAACTTTATAGCATATACCTAGATGAATTTTACAATAAGCTATGAATTCTTTATTTTTTGTAAGCAGCACATCTCGGGGTTTTTCTTGTAACTTTGTATGATCATGGTTATAATCCTTTTTAAGTATTTCTAATCTTTGATTTATTGGTAAGTTGTTGAATCCTGTATGAAAATAACCTAGTAATGTCTTCTTTATTTCATTTCCTTTAATTTCTTTCTTTTTTTTAGGAGGCATTTTCAGTTTAGGTTGTTGATTTTTTGCTTTCTGTAATTGTAACTCACACATCAATTTTTTTTTTTCATTTTCCAAATTCTCAATTTTTTTCTTTGATTGATCGAATTCTTGTTTCTTCTGCTTTTCAAGACTCGTTAATACTTCTTGGTTTTCGCTCTTTACTCTTTCCATTTCTCTCCCTATTTCATCGTTTTTGCTTCTTGCAGTATTGAGTTCATTATCTTTCACTGTTAACTGTTGCTTTAATACAGATATTAATTTCTTATTATTCTCAACTTCCTGTATCAATCTTTCTTTTTCTTTTTCTAATTTTTCGATCTTTTTAATTCTCCCTTCTGTTAGGATTATTTGATCTTCAAAATTCTTTAATTCCTTATCTAATTTCTCGATAAGATTTTTTTTTTCTTCATTCAATTGTTGGATATTTTCACTCTCTTTTTTCAATTTTTTTATTTCTTCCTTCTTTTCTTCGAGTTCTTGTTGGATTTTTTCATTCTTTTCTTGTTCTTGGTGGATTTTTTCATTCTTTTCTTCGAGTTCTTGTTGGATTTTTTCATTCTTTTCTTGTTCTTGGTGAATTTTTTCATTCCAAATGGTCTCTTGATTTACTTTCGTTTTATTGTTACTAGACCAACAACAGCCCGACCCTAATAGTCCTTGATAGTATTTCAGCTGATGTGTAGATAGATTGATAAATAATCTTCTTTTTATGAGGTTCGGATAATTTACTAGGAAATTCAATTCTTGATAAGTAAGCCTTTCCAAAGAACCTTCGAAAATTTGATTTCCATTCAGATTGGCTACTGAAAAATACACATTCTTCATGAATGTGTATATTGCCACAGTATAGCCTCCTTGCATTTCAATTTTTAGAGCCTCATTCATTTTTATAATGTCTACAAATATGGAAGAAAAGTATAAATTTATATAGTCAGGTAGATTTGAATTTTATCTTAATAACTTTAAACATTAATTCTTATAGATTCTTATATTTTTTGATAAATGAATCTAGATTAATTGAATGTAGGTAAAATTGATAGAATTTAAACATTGATATAAATCTTTTTTTCAAATCAAGAAAATTGAGACTGATCTCTGTCAAATAAAAATATTTTCATCTAATTTCTTAGACTTTATTTCAAAATAAATTTACTTTCCTTGTATTTCAATATAAAAATCAACTCAAATTGAAATATAATGTAAAAATATCCTATAGATTAAACATAAACTATATTTTTAATAAGTAAATCATTTTATAAATATCTGTTTTATAATACATATACTCATTTGATATTTTATCAAGTAAACATGATTATAATTGGGGTAATGCTAAATACCTTTTATTGATAAACTCTATCTTATTGAACTAAAACGATCCTAATATCTGATCTCTTCATTACTTTGGTATTTTAAATTAATAAAAATATATCTAATCAGTAATAAAATAAATTGGATGGTCAAATAAAAAAATTCTAAAGTGATACTGTTAGAACACAACTACCCAAACTTTATTCATATATTCAGTAAATCCATAAGAGTAACAAATTCAGAGAAAAAATTACTAATATCAGCACATATTTAGAATGATATATTAAAATTTTCATTTTTTCTATGGACTATCAAATCCCTATTAAGTATATAAAATTCTTTGCACAAATGCATGCAAAGCTCTTAAAAAATAGTAATTAAATTTAAAAGTATGATATTTTCATAGTTAAATTCCTTAAAATCATTTGCTAATGTCGATCTGTAATATAACAATAAAATTAGAAAATGAAGAAATGTAAGCTTCAATTTTTAACCGATGATGTTATAATTACTTAAAGTAATAAATTTATGAGAAGAGCTATTATAAATCATCCATAATTAAAAATTATATAAATATCTAATTCAATCATGAATAATGATTATATCTGAATTATTAATTATAAATTTTTGAGCAAGAGCAACGGAACTTGATTGCTGCCAAATCATATATTCTTAAAATTCTCAAAGTTCCCTTAAGCTGTTTTTGGTATCAATCCTTTCAAGTATCGCCAAAACTGTTAAAGATCATCAGTTAAAAACATCAAGAAACTAGGGTTTCATCCTATAAGAAAATCGACTATCATCCAAAAGTTTCATTTAGTACTTTCTTCGAAAAGTATCAATGATGATCAGAGATTCTTCTCTTCAAAACTTTCAGTCACTTCTGCCCTTCGAATATTTTCTTTATACTTTTCATTTCTGTTGTATTTTTCGTTGACTGTATCAAGCATATGAAATTTGAGAAATTTTTCACGTGTAAATTTCTAGTCAAAACTTAAAGTTCTAATTGTCTACTTCTAGAATGAAATTTCAAGGCTATAATCTTCAACCTCATGTTTTAAAGTACTTGGAGGACTATAGTCATTTAAACTACTCACTTCGTAATAATTTTTAATGATGGATAGAAGAAATCGATGTGTAGGATTTTTTTTAATTCACTTTCATTTGAACTAGATCTGGAAGTTCGATCCTAAAATAACTTGTTGAATTATTTATGGTGTGTTAATCGATGAATAATTTGATAGCTATTTGGAGTTGAGATTAAAACTAAAAAGTGTTAATATTGGATTGGTCTATTTGCTTAATGAGTTATAATTGTTTTCAATCAATGTGGCTGCTTTGTTAAATCATTCTTATTATTTACCTGTTGATCCAAAAATGAGAGCCAAGGTTTTGATATTGATTTGAGTTCTCCTATTCGATTGAGAGCAGGTCTGGTTATTAAACTAATATATTACTTTTTTTCAAAGAGGCAGATTGAAATAAGGATGTTGGCTAAAATCCTCAAATGTTAAATATTTGGAATTAAATGATTGATTAGGAACTAATATAAAATACTTACTCATAATAAAATTCTATCTTATTTAAAAAAGTAACCTTAATTTCTTATTTCTTCATTACTTGAGTATTTAAGTTTTATATAAAAGTATCTAATGAGAGATAAAATTGATTGAATAATTGGATCAAACAAAAAAATCTCTAAAATGATGCTGTTTATAGCACAAACTACCCAAACTTTATTCACATATTCAGTAAATCCATGAGAATTACAAGAAATCAAATAAATCAGAGAAAAATTAACAAAAATGAGCAGAATATTCATAACGATATACTTTAATTTTTCCTGTTTTAAGTGTAGTATCAAAATCATAAAGAACGATACTAAAAGCTTAGCACAAATACTTGCCAAAGCACTTAAAACAATTGTAATGAAATTAAAAATTATGATATTTTCATTCAGGAAATCTTCAAAATTCTTCACTGATTTTGATCGATATTTATAATCAAAGTAAAAACTGTCAAATAACAGTAAAATATAGAAAATAAAAAATGTTCTTGTTAAAAGAAAAGAATGATTTTGGTATACCTTAACTGAAATCAGTATATGAAAATCATGAAATTTATCAAAAAAAATATTTGAGGAATATTTACTCTGTATATTGCATCGGTTTTCAAACATATTTTTTTGATCAAACTCATTTTTATTTTCCTCAAGTTTATTTTCTTGCATTTCTATAACAATATCCTCATTCTTCTTTGAAGCATCTTCATCAACAATTCGAGATTCAGACTTGCTTTCCTTTTCAAATGAAACTATGATTCTTTGTTCACTATAAATTTCAGTCTGATTGTGTTGTTGCTCTTTAGACTCCTCTAGATTAATTTGATTTTTTTTCAGTTCTAATTTTTTTTCATGATACGTTCTCATCATCACTCTTAATTGAAGTAAACCATAAAGTAAAAACAAACTAAAACATAGTAAAAATCCTGGGGTTTTAAATGTTTCAACAGTAAATTTTTTATCACGATGAGACTCAGATTGTTCTGTCTCAAGTTCAGTTTCAGGAACAAATGAAAAAATACTTAAATGATTACATCCACAAACAACTGATTTTTCATTAAAGTTGATAACTTCACATCCGTAGTCATCCCAGCCTAAAGAGCTATTCAAGTAACAACATTTTTCATTTTCATAAACAAATTCAGTAAAATTAATTGGAATTTCAATAAGTATCTCTTTTTCATTTAAATTAACTTCAAGTTTTTTTAACCCCGTGATGTTATAAGCGCTTAAAGTAACTAATTCATGAGAAGAGTTCATTTTCGGAGTAACTTTAAAATAAGAGGTGATAAATCCAATTGAAAAATCTTCAAAAGTCTTAAAACTCAATGCTTGAGAAGGTAAAATAACAGAAAAATCAGAATTCTTGAAACTAAAACCGTTAAAATCACGAAATTTCTTAACCGATAAATAAGAAAACATTTTTTTCGTATTTATCTGAACCGTTTGCCCTTCCTTCATTTGTCTCAAGACCAACAAATGAATATCTTCAACATTTTCCATAATCCCCTGAAAATCACCCGTTATTTTCCTGACAACCTCATCATTAATCTCACAGAAACTTTCCAAAACCTCAAAAAGTCCAACTCCCTGATTTTGACTTAACCCAATCTTCGACATTTTTTTAAGAAAATCTGAAAAAATCTCAGGTCTTGACTTAAATAAAAACTTTTCTCTAATAAAAGGATTCAAGCTGAGTTTTAAAAAGAAATCTAAAACAATATCTGCGAAATTTTCATCTGCTTCACTGATTTGAATGAATCTAAGAATTTTCTCCTGACAATATTCAAAAATTTCTTTATAAAACTCCTGAGTTTCTTTATCAGACCATTCAAAATCTTGTTCTTTTTGCATAAAAGCCAAGACATTTCCAATAACAAGAGGAATATTTGTTTCAGGTTCAATTATTTGATTTTGTTTCATATATTTTTTCACGTTATTTTGAGTTTTCATTATTTTTACCTCAGTTTTTACTTCAGTATAATCGCCTAACGAGTCAGAAACTCTGCAAGTCACTTTAGTCGAATTTCCGATGTACGAAAGAGTCGTTGTTAAAAAGTTGGACTGACTGGACTTGAGAGGAAAACGTGTCGACTCGCTTTCATAAGCAAAAAAGTACTGCAAGGGAAAATCTTCTTCATCATCCTTCCAGTCTTTCGCAGTGATAAAAAATTCTGTGATTAATTCTTTTCCTGAATCAGGTGAAACCTTGAGACTTCCAAATAATGGAGGAGAATTTATAACGAACTCTTCATAAAATGAAGATTTTTCTGAGTTTAAAGATGTTAAATCAAAGTTTAACTGAAAGATGGTACCTTGAGTCAAGCCTAGCCTCGCAGGAGAGAAGTCGACGAAATAGTCAGTTGATAAAAGACGGTTGTTTATCAACCATTTGACACTTTTTATTTCAGTCGAATTCACCAAGGCTTGGATCCTGGAAGATTCAAACAACGGAATTTTTTTCATTAATTTTTTACTTTTCCATTCAAACATCGTAACTAAAGGAACTTCAAAGTCAACAAAATTGATTTTAAATACTTTTTCACTTGAAATTTTGTAATCTTTTGAAGTGGTTTTAATAACCAGATGACTCATTTTATCACTTTTCAGGAAAATCTGAGGAATTCTTATCTGACAATTCTCTGATTCAAAGTTAAAATCACATGGATTGAGACCATTAAAACATTTCCATTGACACTCAACACTTATCTCTCCTTTCAAGTTAGTATCAAAGCTAAGCGAAGCATCAAGTAACAAGTCATTCAAAGTTGAAACATCTCCAGGAGCCCTATTAAGCACAATTTGAGGTGCTTGAGGAAAGACCTCAACTTGACCCTCGAGAATTTCAATATTCTCACCACTCTGAATAACATTTAATTTAAAAGTCCAAAGTCCTGGCTTCAAAGTATGAGGCTCAACAATCATCATCGGCAAGTCATCATTTTTTTGTAAAATTTTTAACCCTTCATTATTTCTGTTCATTAAAATCCATTCATAACTTAACTTCTGAGAACTACTACATTGACTGACCTTATCAATGAAAATAAGACATTTCTGAGAAGGGCTACAAGAGCTGTTTTCTGTAAAGTCCACATAAATATCAACGATTTTCTTGATTTTTATGATTTTTTCTGTAGAGTTGGCTTTTTCAAGATAGTTTTTAACAGTTAAGAAGATTTTTAGCTCTGGTATAGACTCGACTTGTTGAGAATTGATTTGAAAAGTGCAGGTGTTGAGGAGTGAAGAAGGTAAGTTGATATTTGGGTAAAAATCCCAGAAACAGCTCAAGTCTCGGCCGAGTCCTCCAGTTGACAACTCAGCTGAAATAAAAAAATTTTCAGTCAATTCGCAGCTGTACCCGAATTTTTCAGGTGCTTTGATCACTGCAGAGGGAAATGGAAGGTTTTTAGGTTTTTTTGTGAAAGTTTCTATCAGACCTTGAGGCTCGAAGCCACATTCAGAGAAATCTGAAAACCAAAGAGAAAAGTTGAAAGTCAAATTTTTCATGAAAATTTCGTTATTTTGGCCTAATTGCAACAAAAAAAGACCTGGACTTATTTTTACCTCTTTAAAAGAATCTCCTAAAATACTGACACTGCTCAGGTCTAAAGCGAACGAAATATTTTCCAGAGACATTTTCAGACTAGAGTTAAAAAAAACCTCAACTTCAAAGAAATTACTTCTAAGGTTCAATTCAACATCACTTTTTTGTACCCACCTAAAGCACTTAAAACAAGAAAATTCTTCCTTTTGATAATAATCAAACCCTTCTCTACAAACACAATTCTCTTTCTCAACTTTCATAGAAATCTCATCACATAAGCAATTATTTTCAGGAAAAGTATTTTTAACCAAGCACTTACTGCACTTAAAAAAATCTTCACATTCTCTACAAAACACAGGACATAAAATGCAAGAAATTCCATCAAGAAAATACCCAGACTTGCACCTACAATCACTAAAAGGATCAGCATTATTATCCCTGCACTCTTTACAACCAAGTCCATCACAAGCACTACAAGTTTCAACACAAGGCAAGCATTTTCCATCCTTATCAAGAAAAAGTCCTTTCTTGCATTCACAATTTCCTGAAGTAAAATTAAAGACTTTTTGATCCTTGCATTTAATGCAGGTCTTTTCTGAGTCACAAGTCAAGCAGTCCTCTCGACACGGTTGACACCCGGATTGATTAAAAAAGCCTTCAAGACATTCACAGCCCTTCGGGCTGGGAACAGCGCCTCGAGTCCTGCACTTCAAACAAGTGAACTTTGAAGAGCAAGTTTCACATTCAGAGAAACAAGGAGCACAGCTTCCTTCAGTTGATTCAAAAAAACCACTTTCACAAGAACATCTTCCGAAATTATCAGAAACTGCGAAAGGATCTTCACATTCTTCACAAAAAGTCACATTTTTACATCGAAGGCACTTTTCTGGACAGTTTAAACAAGATGGTAAAAAACTCTCGTTGGATAAATAGAAATTTGAAGAACATTCAAGGCAAGAAGAAAACGCGTCACAAATGAGGCAGTTAAAAGGACAGCAAAATTTTTGGATTTTTTTGAATTTTGACGAACAGGTCTCACATATTGAGTTATTTGAACATTTTTCACAGTTTGAAAGGCAAGCTTCACAGATTCCTTCAGTTAAATAAAAACCTTTTAAGCATGTTTTACATGTTTTTTCAAGGTCGAATCCTGGAAGACATTCAAGGCAGTTGCTGGAAGAATCGCATTTTAAACAGTTGTTTGGGCAACATTTACTGCTGGTCAATGAAAAACCTGACTCGCATTTGATGCAGTTGAATGGGTTTAGGCATTCTTGACAGTGACTCTGACATTTTAAGCATTTTTCTTCGGATTTAAAGAAACCTTCTTTGCATGGAAGACATTTTCCTTCGCTTTCTTGGAAACCTTCGGAACAGGATTGGCAGTGACTTGAAATGTTGCAGAATTCGCAGTTTGAAGGACAACAATTACTTGATTTTAAGGAATAAGGTGAAATGCAGGATGAACAGTTACTTGTGGATGAACAGGCTTTGCAGTTTGGGGAACAGGTTATTTCGCAATAATCTCCACTGTAACCTGGGAAACAACTGCAAATGCCTCGACCTGAACAGGATCCTCTGGCGTAACAGTAGCTTTTGCATGGGATGTCTGCACAAATTCGTTTGTCTGTTGGACATTTGAACCATCCATTCCATCCACTCAAGGTCAAGTTCCTTCCATCATAACCACAAAAAACCGTTTCATTTCCAATTTTCACTGTAACTTTCGTGCTATTACAATCAACCACCTCATAACAAGCAGCATAATTACTTCCAGATACCTTATAAGGTTTTTTCATCAAAGTACTTTCAAAGCATTTACTATTCTGTCCAACAACTTCATAAGAATTGACAAAAACCTTAGTTGGATAAGCGCCTCCTCCCCTACACTTTCCATTATCAAGTGGCATATAAAAAGGACAATAATCAGTATACCTATCCTTCCCTCCCAAAGCACTACTCTCTTTAAAATACTGCATCTCTTTCGGTAAACTTTCCGAGTAGTTCTTAAGCGAGCATCCTCCTTTATTAATTCCAAAAAAGTCACATCCCCATTTAGTATCATTGACACACCACATAGTCCTATTAAAGCTCCTTTCATCCTCAATACATTTTTTATCAAAGAACTCACATCCAGCATTTCTTCCAAAATAAGGGACCTGTGCTAAAGTAAAGTCCACATCATACCACCCAGTATCCTTAAACACAGCAAGACTGACATCTGAAAAGATACCATCACTAGGAATATAAGAAGTCATATAATCATTCATCATCACCCGCTTATCCCAATGAGACCCTGCAGTGCCTGAGCCTCCCGCTTCTTCCAATTCAACCCCTTCTAAACTCATGCAATTAAATGCAGCTCTTGCCTTTTCCAGAACATTAGGAGTAACTAAAACTGACTTCTCAACGCCTCTTACCGTCACTTTTCGCTTTACCTGCCCAGTGAGATACACTTGGCCATTTTCGTCTCTCCAGTCGTCGAACAAGGCAGAGCTGAATCCAAGTAAATGCGTCATTTCATGTGCTAGATTCGCCAGCCACTCTTCCATTGAATTGTCGCTAAAATTCGGAACGTTTATCACGACAGTCCCGGCCAAAACATTGCCTAAACCGTACTGGTCCGTTTCACAAGCTCCTGCGTAGGCGACGTATGAGACGTCTGTGAGGTGGTTCGTTGTTATGTAGATTAAAACGTCTGTATTTGATACTCCTGTTGTTTTGTGCTCTAAAGGGACTTTCACTGCTGATAAACATGAAGAAGTTGATAGTTTTAAGTTGGTTTCTAGAGGATAGACTTTTAAAGTTGTTGTGAAAAATAAGTCGATTAGGTTCATCAGGGTTAATTTGAATTCGGAGTCTAAGGATGGGTTGTTTAATGTGAAGTTGTAGTAAAAGTAGCTTAGACGGATTGGGGATAAAGTTTTTGAACGGCTTGTTAAGTGTCTTGAGGATTTTGGACCGAACTCTAAAATTGTGTGGTCTCCACCGCAGAGGAGACTGGGGATTAGAGGGATTAACAGGTAGTGGAATAGTTTGAGGAACATTTTTATTTTTAGGGGTTTTGGGATTGTATTGGATTGGGTTGTGGAAAGAGAGATTTGATTTTTTTTTATTGGATAAGGGAAGGATTTTATTTGAATTTTTAAATTTTTGGTTTTAAGTGAGAGGCCTTAGTTTTTTAAATGAATAACTCTAATAAGCTGATAATCTTCAACCCATCTCCAAATAATATTCCTCAACCAACTCCACCCAACTAAAAATCCTAAAACCCCCAAAAAAAAATCTCAAATCCAACACCTGCATCTCACTCCATTTAAAAATGAAAAATCCAAGCATCCAAAGCCCAATCTCCATAAACCGTTCAAACTACCTTCCAGATCTTGCCCAGTCCTACTCTCCAAAGTCAAAACATTCAAACATCCTCGACTGCGGACTGACCCGTTCAGACATTTTATCTCAAGACCGAAGCAAACTGACTCTAAACCTTCTAAACAAGCGTCGTAGTAAAGACATCTCATTTTTTTACGAAAACCTGAAAAGTCCTTCATTCCCTTCAACCTTGAAAGACCTTTCAACTTGCCCCCTTCCCACAAGTCTTCCATTATTAAAAGCTCTTCTCAATTCTGAGAGTTTTCGATCAGAAAACCTTCTCAACAAAGGCCAACTTCCGACAAGTCGAAAAGAAGCAGAAAGTCTTTCTGATTGGCTTGAAGAGATGCAAGCGCATTACTTGCCTGGACTTTCAGACTTGTTGGAAAATAGATCGGCTCTTGATAGTCAAGCTTCTGAAATAATTGAAACGATTTTTGTTGCTGCTTTTAAAGAAGCTGTTAAACAAACTAGCAGTAACTGTTTGCCAAGGGCGATGATGATGTTGAAGATCTTTGAAACTCTTGCATTTGTTTGGAAAAAATCGAATTCTTCTGTTCAGAGACTTGTGGAAGAGATTAACTCGAAGAAAAATAAAGAACTTGAAAAAATTAGAGAAAATCATGAGGTGGTTGTAAGAGGTCTTAATTTGAAAATAGAAGAAATTTCTAGTCAAGTGGAAAAAATCTCGAAAACTAAAGATTTACTTGAAAATGAAACAATGATCTTGAGGAAACATCTTCTTCAGTCTTCACAAAGTCTTGAAAAGTCAAAAAATGACAGAAACCCGCCTCAACTAAGGGCTAAAGTATTCAAAAGTATTTACATTCAAACAGATGAAATCCCGAGTGATTCAGAAGACTCAAGTTCAGAAGAAGAGGTAAAAGTACCTCAAATCAACAACTCAGAAAAAGTCATATCACGGCAAAATACAAAACTAATCGAAAAGAAAACTGAACAAATTCTTTACCTGAAGACAAAACTTCAAAGCTTCGGCTGTAGCAACACTTTTGACCCAGAAGCTCTTCATGGTTACATCTCGAAAGAATTTTGTGATTTTTACGCATGGGTTGATGGGTTTCGAGTCGCTTCAGATTACTTCAAAACAGAAAATTTTGAGAAGAAAGTTGAAGAAAATGTGATTCAAGATGTTCCTGTTTCTATTCCCATCAGCTTGACTCAGCCCCTGCCGAGATCTGAGGATAAAAAAAGGTCTTTGAAAGAAAATCGACAGTTGACTTTTAAACTTAGAAACAATATGACTGTAGCGCAACATATCACTGAGAACTCGCCGATTGAGTATATTTTAGAGCATCTTTCTCAGCAGTCATCGAATAAAATTAAGAAATTGACGAATATGACTTATAATAAGTTGTCAATGCAGATTAGCAATTATATGAATTTGTGTCTTAGTAAAGGTCTTGATTCTTTGGAGAGCTATCCTATTTTTGTTTATACGGAAATGTTTCAAAAGTATAGCATTAAACAGTTTGCTAATCGCAAGTTCAAGTCACTTGCTGCTTGTTGTATTAAACATTCAAGCTCGTCTAAAGCTCAGATTTTTCTTAGGATGATTGGAGGGGGCCAGTGCATCTCTTTGGCCTCTTTCAATCTTTTTGAATGCAAGTTAATCCTGAAGTTTTATGAGTTTATGTTTAATGATAAAACTGGAATAATTAGCGAAGCTGGTTCAATTGAGACTATTTTTTATCCAACTATTAGAGCATTAGAATGTACGAAATTACTTGAAGGATTGATTCCTAAACATCAAATAGCTAAACTCAACAAAAGTATTGAAGAAATGTCGAAAAGTGACCCTGAGCTCATTAATTCTAAGGGATTAATTGATATTCATGCTTTTATTTTAGGGTCTATCCAGTCTTATCAGGATTATATGCAAGAAGTGCTTGATTCAATTCAACTAGCTGCCAAGTCAATAAACGAAGAAAACTGTTTCACCCTAGGAGAAGTTAATCTCCTAATAAGAAACATCTCCAAACGAAAAACCCCTAAAAAAATAGACCTAGACTCAGGAATCGACTTAGATCAACTAAGCAGCTTCTGCATCTCCAAAAAACTTCTAAAAATCGAAGAAGTCTCCAACTTCTTCAACGAAAAGTTCGAAATAAACATCCAAACAGTTCAAAACACAAAAGAAAAAATATCAGAAATTCTCGAAACCCTAAAAAATCCAGAAAAAACAGATCCAATAATAACCTTAACTCTAGACGAATGGGAAAGCAAGTTAGACGACGTGATCCTGTGGTCCAAAGGTAAAAAATCACAAAAAGCAGAAAAGCTTTGGAAACTTCTGAGCAGTGAGTTCAATTTTTTGACAAGTTCCTTGAAAATTAACTAATTAATTTTTATTTCCTTCACAAAACGCGAAGCCCAGTAACCAAGTTCAAAGTCTTCTCCAATTTGCAGGTCACATAGCAAGTCAGGGTAATAAAGTGCGATAAAAGTGTCTTTAACCACGAAGTTAAACCGAAAAAAAAGTAAAGTAATCAGAAGCCACCCAAATCTTTTCTTAAGTTGATCAAAAGGCACTTCTGGAAGAAAGACTATGGAATATTTGTACTTCCATTCTGACTCTGGTCTCAGTACTTTAAATAAACCGAACCAGATAGTGAAAAGATTCGTAAACCACTGGAAGGACTCTTCAAGTCTAGACTTGTGGTAAAGCGCTTCTTTTTTCTTCCAACGCTCGATTTCTGTCAGAGGTTCCATGAGAGGAAGGGTGTTTTCAAAGAAATAATGAATCATTCGTCGGTTTTTAAAGCTTTCGAGAATTGTTATACGATTTGGATGCACTGAATAAATAGTCTTTCCGATTTTTTCAAGTTCACTGTGGGAATCAATGATTCCTTTTCGAATACCTGAACTGGGTGTGCAAAAATAGTAAGGATAATTCGACATGACTGAAAAATATTAAAATTCAAAGTAGTTCTTTTTTGATTCCATGATTTTTACTCACATTACTTATATTTTGCACTTTACTATGAAAACCCGGCCACTTTTACCAAGAATTCAAACAAAACAGGAAAAAATCTCAGAAGAAGGAAAAGATTCAAGTTTAGAGACTGAGAACTCTTATTCGACTTCTTTGAGGAATAAGAAAAAACTGAGAAGAGAGCGGAAAAACAATGAACAAGTTTTAGTTTTAATTGAAATGTACAACCAAAATAATGAGTGGACTAAAGAACAAGTCGCTTTCCTTGCTGAGAAAACTGGCTTGAGTCAGGCACAGGTCTATAAATGGGGATGGGACTATAAGAAAAAGTTGAAAAGGGTTGCAAGTCGAGTAAACGCTGCTGAATTATTTTGTGATGAAGTGTTGGCTCCAAGCGAAATTGACTTGGAGATCAATGAGATTCAGAAAGGGTATAAAAAGAACTGGACTTTTCAGCATTTTGCTGAATTTGTTAGTTTAAATTAACTAGTTGGATTAACTGAAATTTGGTTTGGTTTGTTTTAAGGATTGAGGTTGTGAAGGTGATTTTTATTTCTTATATTTGGTTGAGTTTCATTACATTTTTGACATACTAATAACCGATCCAATAATCAACCTCTATTCATTCTATCAAAATAGATGACTGGTTGTCATGAAACTAAGAATCTAAAAATTAAGCAGTTCTTTCCTTAGTTTTCACAATTCTTTATTATCTATTTGCAATCTTTTAAAAGTACTTCCTGGGTTTCTTCAATATTGGCTTGAGAGGTTTTTTTTCTAAATTGATGCAAGGCAAAGTAACAGCAGCAGGCAACTGAACTTCTTTTTCTTCAATTCTCGGATGTTTTGCCTCTTCAGTTTGTTTAACCCTACGTTTTTTTTCCTTCTTTCCTTTAGTCTTTTCTCTTTTTTTGGGTTCGACTGGTGGTTTTTCAGTATTTTTATCAGAGAGAAAAGTCGAATCCTCGATTTCCGGTTTTTCAGATTTGACTTCAATGATTTCATAAACTTCTTTCGGAGTTTCTTTGATTTCCTCGATTTCTTCTTGCTTCATGATTCCGAGGCACTTCCTGATTCCTTGAAATAATTTTATCATTTTTATTTAAAGTTCAAATTCTATCTTCTTTGAGTTCTTGAATGAGAAGGATGAGAATTTCTGTTAAATGAATTGAAGACTATGTAAAAATCCAATAAGACTATTGTTTAATCCATTTTTTAACACCTTGTTGTTAACCTAAAAATTTACCTTAAATCTGCTCAAATAAGTAAAATTTTCTCAGGGTGTTAAAAATAATCGATTTCTAAAACTATAAAAATTTTACAAAGATATAAAAATGTTGAATGTAACGTTGATTAAGCTAGATGAAAATGGAATCTTTTATAAATGTAACCTTAATAAAAAAATCCAAATTTCCACAAATTCCTTCCCATCACCCTAAACCTGACTCAAAACCTCCAAATTCCAAGATTTTCCAGAAATCACTAAAACCTCTTCAAAACCCACCAACCTCTCCACCCAAATAAAAATGAACAGTCACGACGAGAACAGAGAAGAAAACAACACCCTGGACTCAGCAGTGTAATCCTCACTCAGCGCAATCGAGAAGTTAAAAGCTCAAAACGAAAAACTTCGAAATGAGCTGAAAGTTCTAAGCCGAGCCCTTGACGAGACTCTAGAAAAGCAAAAAAAACAAGACCGAAAAAAAGCTCGAGTTCCAGTCCGTGAAGAAGGAAACAACGAGACTGAAAAAGAGATCCAAGCAGCATTCGCTAAGATCAACAAGTACAAAAAAGACATCGCGAACATGAAAAAACAACTTGATGGGAACTTAAACGAAGCAAGAATCACTGACTTAGAGAACCAGTCCAGGTACTTAACAAAGCGAATCCAAGAACTGGAAACTGAAAACTCAGCCCTTCAAAAAATCGAGAGAGAACAGAAAAAAGCCTTGGATATCGCAAGTAACGCCCAAGGGTACCCTGAGAAACTTGACTCTTTACGAACAGAAATCAAGACGTTGAAGGACAAGTACCGAGAACTTCAACAGAAACAGAAACAAGATGAAAAGGTTCTCAAGGAACAACATGAAAAATGCGTTGACCTTGAAGAAAAATGCAGAAAACTCAAGGGAATCATTAGGCAGAAGAAAAATGAGGAAGATGAACCGAAAGTCCCGGAAGTCACTGAAAAGGATATTCAGGAACTTGAGGATAAAATAAAAGAAACTGAGCAGAAGAAGAAGGAAGAAGAAAGGAAATTGAAGAAAAGAATAAAAGACTTGGAAAATCAGATAAATGACAGCAAGCATAATATTAATATGCTTAATGTTAAACTTAAGGAAAAGGACCAAGAGTGCAGATTAAGCGTTTTGAAGATAAAGGAACTGAAAAGAGCTGTGAGACATAATCAATTGAAACCTCTGCCTAAGGCTCCACATCGAAATGATGAAGTCAAATCACATGAGAGTGAGTTTAGCAACTTGAGAAATGAAAGTGAAAGTAACAACTCGAAAAATGAACCAGTTGAGAGAAAACCTGTGAATAAGAAAAGGTCGAGTTCTTCGAGTTCTTCAAAGAAATCAAGTAGCAGTGATAGATAGTTCTTTATTAAACATTTCAGATAAGTTCATAGAAATAATGACTCTCTTCTTTATAAGCATGGAAAAAGATGACTCTGTGGAAGAAGAAATAACCAGGTCTAAATTCGATAATCTTCCGAATTACTTCCTTAACCTGACACCTTCAAAAGGAAAATTTCGTCCTTTTGACCTTTCTTTGACCTTCCACAAGGAAAAATCGATTCCTTTCACCCTATCTTCGCCGAAGTCTTCAGTTTTCGATCGTTTAATTTCAGATGTGAACCGAAGAACAACAACAAATCTTAAAATTCAAAACTACCGCCTTACCCTTGAGCAAGAATACGAAAAATCATTCTTAAGCCCTGCAAGACTTTCAAAGGAAAACGAGAAAAATTTACTGGAACGACTTGAACTCGACAATGAAAGAAGAAAAGAAAATTCTTTAAAACTCGAAAAATTCAAAGAAGATCAAAAAAGTCCAAAAATCTCTTCAAAACCTTGGCCTTCACAAAAAACAGAAGAAGTCATTTCTCGACTTTTCACAGATAAACGTTCCGAGTACCAGAAACGAGAAGAAACCCGCTGCAAGAACATAGAACAAGAAAATAAAGAACTAAAAAAAATTCTTCAACTTCGCCACCCAACTCGAAGATTAGACCATGAAAGAATAAACAAAATCGCTCAGACTTCTCCAAAATGTAAACATTTTTCAATTCAACTCTCTCCATCACAACTAAACAAAAGCAAGTCTCACTCAAGTCTCAAGTTTCAAAAACCCTAAAACAACCCAATTTCAATCTTTTCTTAAAATCGAAATTAAATTTTTTCACAATTTCCTTAAAATCGAAATTAAATTTTTTCACAAGTTCGCCTTCTTCTCTTTAAACTCTTTCTGAGCATTAAGCGGTAGTAGATCAATAAGTCTAGGAATAGTATTCGACAAGATGACTGAAAGATGAGTCTTCTCATCCGGCTTCTCTTTAGAAACCGGGTCAGGGACCTTTGCCATGTCAGCGACTCTGCTGAAAGCTTCAAGAAATTCAACGAAAGTCATCTGATAATGACGGTCAACGTCGAGTTCTTGCACCTGGGTCATCATTGCGAGGTTAAAAGCCAGACAAATCTCTCTTACAGTGAAACTTTCATTGATCAGGTCAGAAGACATGACGATGCTTTCAAATTCAGATAAACACATGAATGGCTTTTGGCCTGGCTTTACTTTTCGCACTGAGTATCTTCCGTAGATGTTTTTTAATAGAAGACGGTGAGATTTAAGTACCAAGTCGCATGGCTCGTTTATATAACGATCGAAACGCCATTTGTCTGATATTAGATGAGAAAGGTGAGGGAAGATGTTTTGTTCCATCAACATTTGAACTGATTCTACGTAGGTCACTGCTTGGCCGGACTTGTAGTATTTGTCTAATGCGATTCGAACTAGGATCTCCATGAATTGGAAACGGACTAAAGCGTTTGGGGGACTTCGGGGGTTACGGACTTCAGAGTAAAGAGCACCTTTCATGTGGAAGTCTAAGTCGGAAAGACGGAAACTTGAATCTACTATTTTTGCCTCGTTGCACAGGTCCGTAAAAACCATCTGTCCAATAGACCAGATTTCTCCAGAAGGACTAACAGACGAGTAATACTTATAAATTTCTTTGATAGTTTTATAAATCCCAGAAAAATAATTTTTAATAGCCTGCAATTCATAAGGATCCTTAACAACCCTAGGTATCCTCGAATGTGCCCAGTCATACTCAAAGCACTTAGCAATTAAATCCGAGTTATCAAATCGATAGTCCTTAAAAATACTAATAGGAATTCCCCATTCTTTCTTCTTAGCAATATGCAAGTACTTCCCTCGAGGCACTCTCGGTTTCAAAGGAGGTCCAGAATCAACAGAGAGCCAATCAGGACCTTTTGGGTTATTTTCAATTAAATTCACCTGATTAATTTCAAGTTTAACAGTTTTAGCATCATGTACCTGGAACTCTTTTTCAAAAACATCAGGCAAAGCCTGAAACAATTCTTTCGCGTTAAGTTTTAATTCACCATCATGAGTAAAAACAAAGTGAAACTTTCCAGGAGGACACATTTTCAAAAGCCGATACTTTCCATCTTCCTTTTCCATAAGTTCTCCATCAAACTCTTCAAATCCAAAGTGAATATAAAGCGGATCCACCGCATCACCTTCCCATAAGAACTCAACTTGATTCCATCTTTCACAAAGCCAGCAGTTGCTACAAGGTCTCCAGGAAAGATACTTGTTAACTCTACTAATTCCTAAAATTCTTTTAAACCGATGGGCAGATGTGGGTCTTCTCTCGTCATTCGGTAAAAGAAAGCCAAGATCATCAACAGTTCCGAAATTTCCACTTACGTGAAGACCGAGAAGTTCATGATTATGACTTAAGCCCTGCCCGATTGTTTCGATGTCTGTTGTAGAGAAGGCGTTGTGGGAAATGTCAAGGTGGATTAAAGATTTGTTTTGTTTTAATGAATCGCCTAAGTCTTTTGAACAGTTTGACTCACTTGGAGAGGATAATGCGTTCCAGGACAGGTCGAGAACTCGTAAAGATTTGTTGAAAGATAATGATTTGCATAACTTTTTCGCTTTTTCTCCTCGGATGTTGTTCCAGTGAAGGTCGAGACGTTGGATTGATTGGTTTAATTTTAAGAATTTTGATAGTTGCTTGTTGCCTTCTAAGAGATTTTTTGCTAGGTTTACTTCTAAAATGCAGGCACTTCGGACTAAGGCTTTGCAGACTATTTTGCAGTTTTCGTCTTTCATTTGGAGTCCTTCGAGTTTTAGGACTTTTAGGATTGATTGTCGGGAATTTATTATGCTGTGGATTTGGGTGAAGTTTTGCTTGTGAAGCTTGTTGTTTGAGAAGTTTAGTTCAACCAGTTTCTCCGGAGAAATCTTATCCAAGATCCTCTTAGCTCCATTTTCAGTGAGTCGATTATCATTCATATCAAGTTTCTTAACAGGAATCCCACTGATTCCCTCAGAAAAAGCTTCAGCATAATTATCCCCCATTCCATACATGCCGATTTCAAATATATTCGTCTTTCCCTTGGCCTTGACAATTCCCATAGGAACAGGCGATAGATGTTTTTCATTAACTTTCTGCAAGTAAGAGTTAATCGGTGTGTTTTGCGATTCAAAAGACAAACTCTGAAGTCGATGAATGTTTCTAAAACTATCAATATAGTCCATTTTCGCTCTAGTCCCAACCAAAACATCAATTTTTGATCCTCTAGGCAAGGACCTTCCCCTAGATTCAGGAAACATCTGAATCGACTGAACCTCCGGGTCCGTTAAAGTCGATTTCACCTTGACTTGAGTCCTTTCAAAGATCGAAGACGGAGGAACTTCACTTTTTGACTTCCTTTTCGTATTCTTCGGGCGATTCGGAGGTTTTTTTCCTTTTCCCATTTAACTAAAATGAATTCTTAAATGAATCTAAAAACAGTTAAAAATCTAAAAAACAAGGCAATTTTTTTTATGACTTTTATCAAAAAAAATCTGCCCGCTTTTATTTCTTCTTTCTCTTAAAGAATCTGTTTTTTTTTCCTCAGTCATGCAACTTTTCACCTTTTTATGCGGAGTGGTGTAAGGAAGCCAGTCATAAGTTAAGTCCATCATCATTTCATTTCTATTCATCAATTCTCTAAAGCTTCTTCGAGACATTTCATAATCAGGACAATCATCAAACCCGAGTTGTTTCGAGTACTGCAAAAACTCTTTAAATTCATTAGGCAGTCCTCTACAGAGTTCTTCATCAGAAACAGCGACTTTTTTATCCATGATAAATTTGTACTTCTCTAATCGACTCGAAGCGTTCATGCCTTGCCAGGGCAAGGCGCCTTTTAACAGATACAAAAGGACATAAGCGATACTTTGCAAGTCGTCTCTTCGACTAGGTTCAATTCCAGCGTGAGTATTAATAGAAGCGTATCGAGCTGTTCCAGTCAAATGTTTTCCTTCTTTATACTCAATATGCTTCAATGTTTTCGGATCACGGAATTTTTTACTGAGGCCAAAGTCGATGATGTAGATCAAAGAAGACTTTCCACCAAGTCCCACTAAAAAGTTCTCAGGTTTTATATCACGGTGAATGAAGGACTTTGAATGGATGTACTCAATGCGTGTTAACAGCTGGTCTGCCACCATCAACACGGTTTTTAACGAAAACTTTCGGCTGCACATGTTGAACAAATCTTCGATGTTCGGACCTAAAAGCTCTAAAATCATCATCGTGTGGTTTCCCTCGATACCTGCCCATTTAAGGATCGGAATTCCTGATCCACCTTGGATTTGCTTTAATACTTTTGACTCGTAGATTAGCTGAGGACTTCGAGATGATAGTCGCTCGATCTTCACGGCGAATTCTTCGCCTTTTGATGTACTTGATAAGTAAATCTCGCCGAATGTACCTGCTCCGATTTTTTGCAGGAGAGTGTATTTCCCAGCTACTTTACTGTTTAGCATTGTTTTTATGGAAGTTTTTAGATTGGGTTTAGGGTTTTTTTTAATTTTTGGAATAAGGATGGGTGGAAGGGGAATTGGATTCGACATTATTTTAGAAGTTTTTTATCATTTTTACTTTGGAGTATTTTATGAATGGGAAGGTTGGGATTGGTTTGTTTGAAGTTGGGATGGTGTTTGAAGGGTTTTGTTTGGATGGGTTTTTTGGAATTTGGATTTTATTTACGGGTTTGGATTTATTGGATTTTTTGTAGAGTTTTTGATGCTTTACTTTGTTAATTTATGTAAAATCACAGAACATAATGATGAACCCAAAAAACTACTGGCCAACAACCACAAAGTTGCAAACGATCCATACTCCTTCTGCACATGTCCAGTTAAAATACTTCCAAAGACCCCAGTAACCAATCCAATGCCACTTAAAAATCCATTCATAAATCCTCGAGTTTCAGTACAATAAATCTCTTGAGAATAAGAATAAAGCAAGCTAAGTCCAGTCATCATAAAAAGATTAATCAAGCACGATACAAAGCTAGTAGCCCAGATATCAAGATCCATAGAAAGCATTAAAATAAGTAATCCACTGATACAAAAGCACAAACTCCTAACAGTAACCGACGAATCTTTACTAGTGATCCAATAAGAAGCAATTAAAATCCCAGGTATTCCTGAAAGTTGCTGAAAAAAAATAACCGCATACTGCACATGCAACTCATTAACCGACAACAACTGCGGCATAAAATAAAAAAGTGTGCTATAAGGAAAGTTCGTCAAAAGGTACTCCAAAGACAACAAAACCGTAACCATTAAAAAATCCTCATCTTTATTCGATTTCCCTTCTTCCTTCTCAAAGCTCTGAGTATGAAACTCTCCTGAATTCAATTCAGCCATTTTCTGTAAAGTGCTTTCAAGTCTCAAGTCGCCTCTATCATATAAAAACATTGGACTTTCCAGTATAAATCCACGAAAGTAAGTCAAACAAGCACTGGTGACAGTACCGACCCATAACAAGAACTTCCAAGCAGATATTTCGGACTGAACAATGACTTCAACTAAGAAAGCAGCGAAGACACTTAAAGAGACTCCGAAACTCCACCCGACACTGAGAAGGGTCAAAGAGTTGCTTTTGGATTGAGGAATGGATTCCATGAGAATTGTGTAAGCGATCACCATGTCGCCTCCGACTGAATAGCCGATTATGCACAGGCCTAGGTGAAATGTAAAGGAATAATGGAAAAAACAGAGAAAAATACCTCCTATTGTTGAAACCATTGCTGAGAATTGGAAGACTGGAGCTCGTCCGAGCTTTCCGACATAGAAAGATTGCGAAAAACAACCGATTAATGAACCGAGGTTTAAAGAGACTGGAAGAAGGAAGATTTCCCAGTACTCGCCGTCGTAATCTACCATTATCAGAGATGTCACTTCCATCCAGAGCGTTGCGAGAAGGATTGCCTAAGTTTTTAGTACCACTAAACAGTTTATGAAAAGAAACTCTTGGTATTTGCCCCAGCCTATTTGTTCTAAGGCCCTGTTTATTATCATGATTTATAAAAATGAATTGGTTTTAGACGTTTTTCACTAATTTTAAGGAATTAATCGTGTTGATCAAATTTCTGAAATATAAAATATCAGGTTTTTTTCAGGACTTTGGTTAAAAGATGTTTATTTTTTTATCAATCTTTTGAATTCAATTAAAGGTAAAAAACTTGTAATGAAAATATGAACTTTCGAAAGATCGTTAATGATCTTCCCCATCTTCCAATCTCTAAAACTTTCCAAATCAAATCCAAAAAAAAAAATCTCAAGGAGTTAACCGAAAAATACTAAAACCCAAATAAAACCAAACCAACAAACCAATAATCATCTCTAATAAACCCATCTAAACAAACCTTAATCCAAATCCAAATAAAGCCACTTAAATGGACTTAAAAAAGTTCAAGTCAACTCTAGAATCCACTTTCGGCAAGCGTCTAGACAAGTTACAAAAAGATCTTCTCTCCACAAAGCTAGACCTCGAAAAAGTGCGATCGAATCTCCAAGACCTGAACAAATTCATCGAAGATAAACACACAAAAAATCGTAAATCTTTACAACTCCGTCCAAAAGTCCTTCAAAAAGCTCAAACAAAGCGAGAAAGCGACTTAACTCCTTTAATCCCAGTAGAAGAGTCCAAACAACGTCCGCCAGTCGTAAAAGAAATAAACGAGTCAAAACAACCTCTTCAAAAGCCAGAACCGCGGCTTAAGTTCCAAATAATTCACCGCGAGTCAAAAAAAGCGAAACCACGACAATCACTTGACCAAATAACAAGTCAACTGAAAGACCTGGAACAACATTACCAGATCGAAAACCTCAACTCAAGGACTGACTTTAACATTTCGCTCGGCGCTAAAAGCGCCTTCGATATCATTAAAGGCATGAATAAGGAAACTTTTAAACTGCCAGAAGTTCCAGATAAGAAAATTTTGTGGGCTTTTGGACTTTTGTTGCAACTTCTTGGAGAAGATTTCAACCCGGATGGTGAAAATGCTAGGAATAGAGTGCAGAATTTTTTAGATGCTTGTCTTGAATCTGGGAATATTTTAGAGTTTTTTTTGGCGGCGATTAAAGGGTTTAACTTTGAGAATGAAAATATTGATGGGGTTGAAGAGTATATTTTTGGAAAGGATGAAATGATTGCTCCTCAGATTTATAATAATGTCAGTCAGTTGTGTGGATTGCTTATGGTTACTTTGAGGGAAGCTGTTGCTTATTGTGGGTTTGTGAAGGGAAAGACACCTATTTGGAGAACTTATCAGAGACTTTTGTATAAAAAAAGAAGTTTGGAAGGTGGTTGAATGTATGTTTATGGAGAGGTGGTAACTTATTTAATTGAGTTGAGTGATGGTTGGGTTAATTGGATGATTTATTAGGATTTTTAGAGAAATTTTAGGGTTTTAGATTAAAGAATTTCTGAAATTATGAAAATTTCTGGTTATTTATTTGTTGGTTATAAAATAATCGCATTTTTATGGAATATTCTGAAAATGATTTTTTTTTTATGAATTATGCTTTGGCAGTGAATATTACTAAGAAATAGAGAAAAAGCAAATTTTATATTCTTCGTAATCGGATATAATAATTTATTGAAGACTAAGTCAGTGATTAAAGATTAGTATAAATGATTATCAGTTTTTTGTGTTTCTTTAAATTCTTCATGATCAAATTCATCGATTATTAGCTTTTTCGATTAGCTCTAATTCCGTTTCTTCTGCTATTGGGCATGTATGATAAATCGAAGAACTAGGACAAACTGGGTATCCTGCAATTGTGCAACAATCCAACACTGAATCTGTTTAAATCAAATTCAACAACAGGAAAATTCATAATTTTTTTGTTATCAAAACTTAAATAACAACATCGTAGGGTAAGCAGTATTCATAGTCACTTTTTTCTGATGGTGAAAAATTTGCATAGACAGATGCATAAGATTTGATAGGAATTGCATCACAATTTTTTTTCATCACTCTTACTTTAAAATTTTTCTTTCGAATATTCGTTCGAAGTCAGGTCAATTATTACATGGGCAGCAGTGGCGATGATTCCTTGTATGAATAGATTATCCCTATTCAAGGGTCAAGTTTCTTGATAATGAATCCAGTTCCACCCGACAGAAATTTAACTAAAAATTAGGGTCGATATTGGGAGGTGGTTGCAAATCAGTTGATTTGAAGTCTAAAGAGTTTGAAGAATCTATCCTCTTCGATATCAGGACATCACCGAATCCAGCTATCTTCATTTTATAATCGAAGAACATTTTTGTTACGGTATCTTTATTACAATAGTGAAATGAAATTTACATAAAAGCCTATATAAATACAGTGTTGATTGAAATCTAAAACTTTTTCATTAAACCTTAAAAAGATATGATGCAAACATTTGCTTAAGTATAAGAAGTGCAAAGCAGCATTTTTACTTTAAATTGAAATCAAATAATAATGAATACAAGATAATTTTTATATGAAGCTAACGATTTGAACGAAGAAAAATATAAAGGAATGCCATAAGATTAGACTTACTTTAATATTTATCTTACATTTAAGTTTAGAGACATAAAGAGTAATAGTTGAAACTTAATAATCCAGATTTTTGCAATCATTACATTTTTTGAATTCTTCTCTTATATATTATATCCTATTTGTAGTTTGACCAGTATATTTTGTTTGTTTGCTGCGAATAGCATTCGATTAATTTTGACCAATATAATTATAAAATTATTGAATATTTTTATTGTAATAACAAAGTTTTTACTATAAAAATCCTTTTAAATCAAATATAATTTAAGGTATTAATTTTATTTGAATGCTCATCATCAACTATATATAAAATTATTGAAGAATACTAGAGATTTCATGTGAGTATGAAACTACCGATTCAGTTTATTTTTCCCGAATTATCTTTATATATCTTCAATAAAATAAATGAAGGTAGCTCAGGTGCCAGCGATTCTACAATTTTAAAGTTCTTAGTTCTTTTTCTAAGAGATTTTTTTGAATTATTATTTTTTGGATGTACTTATTGTTTTCAATGATATCTGGATAGTAAGGACTATTGAGGTAATATTTATTAAGGTATGCCAGAATTATCTTAGTCTTTATATTGTCCTTCATTAATTTTATCATTAATGGCGGATATTGATTTTGAATCTTACTTAAATAAATATGACGATTCTTCTTTAGTATATTGGTAAATATTTACTCTTGTAGGATTCGTGTCATCTTTTTATAACCTTTTCATCTTGGGTACTCACTGACTAGTGTGCTCCTTGTTTAATCGTTATCTTTCTCATAATATTTATATAGCTTAGAAAGAGAGAAGACCTGCAGATTAGCTTTGGAATAGCCATCTAATTTTATTAAGAATTGAATGAATTATTATAACTATATAAGAAACTATCAATTTTTTATAAATGAAATATTCAAGGAAAAGACTTTTGATATTTAAATTGATTATATGCTATTTTATTATTAATTTTAAATATATCTTTAAATTTATGATATAAAAAATTATTAAAATAATAAAATATTTGATTATTCTTATAAAAAATTACAATATAATAAAATTGATACCCGGAACCATACTTCGGAACCATACCCCGGACCATTTTCTCTCCTAACAGGTTGCGGGGGTGGCGAGGGTGGTGGGGCAGAAATGATGGAAATGGATATGTGTGATGATGAAATGAACTATGCTTAT
>RSEH01000297.1:0-52868 GCA_006503475.1 Stentor roeselii
ACCCTAACACCCTAACACCCTAACACCCTAACACCCTAACACCCTAACACCCTAACACCCTAACACCCTAACACCCTAGCTTTCAAAGATCCTTCTGGAGAGAAGATCTAACCCTGAAAGGTGTAACAATGCTCGCTCTCGCACTCACCCTCACCCTCGCCCTTACGCTCCCGCTGACAATTTGATGAGTAAAAAAAACCAGCACTAAAAGTACCAATTAACCAGCCCTCACCATCACCCTCGCCCTGAACCTGTCTGATAATTTGATAACTAACGAATATAAACAAAAGTCATGGAACAGTGTAGTCTAAAATCGAAAAACTGAAGTAAAAAGTAGAGGATTAAAATTTTAATTATAAATTCGACTCTCCTTTTTTTCTATTTCTTTATAATTTGATCTTTTTCATGTCTTGGACCAAAGAAAACGAAATCAAAACTAATATAACTAATATCCATAAAATTTTAATCTAACTAAAATCTAAATTATATTTATATTAGATTAAGTAAGCTATTTGTATTATAAGATGAATCTGACTCTGATTTCAATATTGATTAATATAGCTAATTTTAATCAATTTAATATACAAAATAAAATTCTCTAATCCATTATCATTTTAATACCCTAGTCTAACTATCCTATTAATTAAGTTTTCTTAACCAATCCAGGCATAATTCGTCGTATTGAGAGAATTTTTGTATCAGCTTGAATCCTTTACTTTCGTAAATGTGCACTTATAATTAATACAAGCTTGAAATATTTTACAGCCTTGTGTATTTTACATGCTCAATATAAGTTGCATTCTGAATAAGTTAAACCTGCTTCATGAGTACTAACTGAATTTCAATTACAGTCTAAATGTTAATTACCTCAATAGTATTTACGTTCTATTTATGATTCACTCTTGCCAGTCTGATTAATTTGTTTTTCTTTAAGCCTATATTTTGAATACCTCAATTTCTTTTACTCTCTTCATTTTTAATACTTTCTTCATTTTTAATACCTTTGTTTCTTTTACTCTCTTCATTTTGAATACCTTCTTCATTTTGAATACCTTTGTTTTTTTTACATTCTTCATTTTGAATACCTTTGTTTCTTTTACAAGCTTCATTTTGAATACCTTTGTTTCTTTTACTCTCTTCATTTTGAATACCTTCTTCATGTTGAATACCTTCGTTTCTTTTACAAGCTTCATTTTAAATACCTTTGTTTCTGTTACAACCTTCATTTTGAATACCTTCTTCATTTTGAATACCTTTGTTTTTTTTACTTTCTACATTTTGAATACCTTCTTCATTTTGAATACCTTTGTTTCTTTTACGAGCTTCATTTTGAATACCTTTGTTTTTTTTACATTCTTCATTTTGAATACCTTTGTTTCTTTTACTTTCTTCATTTTGAATACCTTTTTTTCTTTTACAATCTTCATTTTGAATACCTTTGTTTCTTTTACTCTCTTAATTTTGAATACCTTTGTTTCTTTTACAAGCTTCATTTTGAATACCTTTGTTTCTTTTACAAGCTTCATTTTTAATACCTTTGTTTCTTTTACCCTCTTCATTTTTAATACCTTTGTTTCTTTTACAAGCTTCATTTTGAATACCTTTGTTTCTTTTACAATCTTCATTTTGAATACCTTTGTTTCTTTTACTCTCTTCATTTCGAATACCTTTGTTTCTTTTACTTTCTTCATTTTTAATACCTTTGTTTCTTTTACTCTCTTCATTTCGAATACCTTTGTTTCTTTTACAAGCTTCATTTTGAATACCTTAGTTTATTTTACTCTCTTAATTTTAAATACATTCTTCATTTTGAATACTTTCTTCATTTTGAATACCTTTGTTTCTTTTACTTTCTTCATTTTGAATACCTTCTTAATTTTGAATACCTTTGTTTCTTTTACTCTCTAAATTTTGAATACCTTTGTTTCTTTTACTCTCTTCATTTTGAATACCTTTGTTTCTTTTACTCTCTTCATTTTTAATACCTTTGTTTCTTTTACTCTCTAAATTTTGAATACCTTTGTTTCTTTTACTCTCTTCATTTTTAATACCTTTGTTTCTTTTACTCTCTTCATTTTTAATACCTTTGTTTCTTTTACAAGCTTCATTTTGAATACCTTTGTTACTTTTACAAGCTTCATTTTGAATACCTTTGTTTTCTTTTACTGTCTTCATTTTTAATACCTTGGTTATTTATACAAGCTTACTATAAATTACTCCTGTATTTTTTACAGGTCTTTTTATTATCTTATTCATTTTTACCTGAATCAACTTAGCAGTCTTATAACACTTACATAAAAACAGAAAACTTCTATCAGGAGTTATGGTAATCTTTATAGAAGAATTTAACACACATACTAAACTTTCAGGTGAAATTTAATAATTATCAAAATTTACCTAAATTCAATTCGTTATCAAATTTGGAGATCCAATGTCTGAATTACTTAATAAAATTTTAGCAGTATCTAAATCTAAAGCAATCCCTACAGGATCAACAATTTCATCAGGAACTCATTTTCAATTACCATGTATATTGAATAACAACTTTACTGAATCAATAATTTGAGAAACTCTATTATGTTGTATTTCAAAAGATGAAAACTGATCGATTGAAGTTATCACTTGGTTTAAATTCTTGAGTTTTTGAAGAGCATTTTGTGAGGCAGACAGGATTTCGCAAATCAATTTATTGGTTTGACTCAATATCAATTGCTTTTGAGTATTTAGCATCTTCTTAAATACTTTGAATCGTAAATGGTTTATATCTTCGGGATTCAACTTTTTAAATTCATGTCCTGTATCAACGACATGCTCTACATTATGCTTCTGGCAAAAGTAAATTTCTCGCTCGCACTCTATGCATTTGGCTTTCAGTTCCTTATCAAGACATCCCGGTTTTGCACAATCCATTATAAACTCTATCAATTTATTCATCTATTTATAATTAAATTAAAAAATTCTATTTTCACTTATCTAAATAGTTCAAATTATGTATGTATATCGAGTTAACAGAAAATGAGGATTAAATTACAATCGTAAAACGATTTATTTTATCTTGAATATTTTCTTTTAATCAACATTATTTATAAACATGTAAAAATTTAAATCTAAGATTTCCAAAACCCAATTAAGAGATTCTTCCAAAGTCTTAAGAGTTTGTATATCTAATTATCTCTAATTTTTCAGGTCCTAGAGAGTCAGTGTAATTTTGGAAAAGAACTGTATTAGGAAATTATGCACTTTTCGTGTTATTCAGGTATTTTTTGAAAATATCATCACTTTAGAAATCTTTAATACAAATAGATATTGGAAGGCTCATCTCTCCTGTTTTAATACTCAATTGATTGGAACACTTAATAAGCATCACAGAAACTCAAGTTTTTGTATAAAAGAGGTATTTGCAACCCGGATTCATTGGAATAAACAGGACCTTGTGATAATGCATGCCTCTCCTCTTATAAGAATGCACAACCTTTGTAGAACCTTAGCTGAATATCTTTCAAGAAATCAACTTTATTGGTCAAATAAGTTAAGACCAATACGTTGATAAGACGATGTTTTTAGATCTGCAGCTGGATTTTTTTTTAAAGGGAAACGGAGATTTCTGATTTGATAAAATAAATACTCCATTAACTGAGAAATCAGTCCTTATTTCTCCGATTAAATCATGAAGTTATTTAAATTTAATATGCCAAATAAATACTCCATTAACTGAGAAATCAGTCCTTATTTCCTCGATTAATAATTAATGCATTTTAAATATTCCAAGTAATCAAAACTTTTTTAAATGTTCCTTACCTTTACTATTCATTATTTAAAAACTTGAACTCTCAGTGAATCAATTTAAAAATTAACAACTGGATATTAAAGGTACGAATCAGGCAAACAATTGAAGTTCTAACGATGTGAAACACTGAATTCGAAATGGGCTTGAAGTTCAAGTTTTAGTGGAAAACAATTTCATCATTTTACACTTATCTCAACCAAGACCACTTTAAAGCGAAAAAGCTGAAAGGATTTCTATTAGAGCTAACATCCAACTTGAGACTGCAATTCAAATGACAGAAATACATCTGAAAAAAAATCAATGCTAGAAAAGAATCGAGAAGATATAAAAAAACACACGAAGAAGAAGTTCAAAGCTCGAACAAAAGGTCAGAAAGCTACTTGCAGAGAAAAGAGAACTATGAAGCATAAATGAAGAGTCTTGAAGCCCGCATCCAGCAAATTAAAGAAATCACTGAAAAATTACAACCTTTTATCGAAGAATACGAAGACCTGAAATAAGACTACAATATTCTTAGAATTTGTAAGAATCTCAAATTTGGAATTTGGGTATGATTGAATTTTAATTCTTTAAATGGGTTATAAATAATGTTGATTAAATTGAAGTTTTGCAAGCGAATTGTTCTCAAATGGAACTTAAATCAAAATGCATATTGAGCAAGTAAGTAAGTTACTATTACAACTTCATCCTAAAGAATACTTTATCTCTCATAGCTGAAATTAGAAAGATCAATCCTAATGAAACATTGAAATTACGATCTCAATTCATTAATAATCGAGTCAATAAATCATTATCATGAGTCAAAATATAAATCGATCTGGTTAGAATCCAACAATAATCTTCAAAATTCACAAATGCAACATCATTTATTAATAATCGTTCCATAATACATAAAAAAATTTCAATTCTAAAGTTCACAACTTCTCTCAAAGTTGTAAGTTTTTTCTAACACTAACATCTAAACAAGCTTCAAAAAATCCTCCTAATGAAATTTCTGAATTTCTTTTGCACTTGAATTTAATATACACTCTAAACAAGCTTCAAATAATCGTCTTAATAAAATTCCTGAATTTCTTTTACACGTGAATTAATTTACACAGCAGAGCTTTAAAACTATGGAATTCAAATGCTATAAACAGTTGAGAGTCTTTGAACATTTGATTATCCTATAATTTTACTTGGTTTGGAAACCATTTCATAACAAGCACATTTAAATGTAAAAATGATATAAGGGAGCTTCACAGAATGTTTATACCCAACTGACTTGTCGAAAAGATGATATATGTAAAACATGTATAGCTCTTAGATTTTATTATTGAGGTGCCTATATATAAATAGTGAAAAAATGTGAATATTGAGTATTTAAAGGATTTGGGAATTTAAATTATTAATGATATCTTTGGCATAATAATATTTTATATCTCAGAAATTTCGTTTAAAAGTATATGCGAGAGTTGAAAGTTGATAAAGTGGATAAATTAAAATAATTTTGAAATAATGCATAATGAATGCTGAATTAAATTTAAAAATTAGTATTTCTAGATATGCTTTCTATTCTTGATGATTTAAAAATCAAGAATAATGTCAATATATTAAGATTGAGAATCATAATATTTGTATTTAATAATTAGGCATTCCTTTCATCATAATCAAATAAATTCTGCATCATTTTCTTTGATAAAGTTTATATTTGTTACCTCTATTTCTATTACAAAAGAGAGAGAGTCTCTTGAATAATATAGCCCGTAAATTTACAATATCAAATAATAATAATCCAATCAGATTTTTTCGATCCTTTTCTATTATTTCAAATTCCTAAACCCTTCTCTTATCCTCATTGAGATCTTGAGATCTAAATGTCATAAAAATATACAAATTCACTTTTATTAAAAAATTCCATTAGTAAATCTGTATCTTTGTTCTTGTAAAATACTTTTATCATCGATTAATTAATTTCAATTTTATATGAGTGCAAAAACAGACATATATTATACTTTAATTCATTGAAGTACTGTATGTCAAGCATTCATCTGGTAAAGTTGGCAGGATTTTGATGAAACCAAAGATTTTACTCCAAAAGCACTTGAGTAGCAATACCACCCAATAAAACTGTTAGGATATGCATATAAACTTAAGCAAGAAACAAATATATTTAGTTTAAGTTGTATATTGATAATATCCTGATACAAATATACAATTTAGTGAAATAGGATATAGTGACATCATATCTTGATCAGCTAATATTTTATTTATCTAAAACTAAAAAAAAAGGTAATAAATACCTTTTATTTTCTATCTCACCATGTGCCAGAAGCATGTTCAAAAAATTAGAATAAATGCTTATCTCTGAGATATTGAATTATAAAACCTATATATTGTTCATTATATCAAATTCCTTATTTGACATAAAATACTTGAAATCTTCTGCATCAAACTTTGAATTAATTATAAAAGATTATTTTTGATTTCATAATTGTAAATACAATTATTATCTGAAAATATAAACTAATGCTAACTTCTAATACTTTTAAATTTAAAAACTCAAAACTTATATTAGATCTATAAATTAGAGTAAAAATGGAAAATATAGCACCAAAATTGAGTCCACCTTGCTCAACTTTAACCACCGAAAAACCTGAAGACTATCTAAACAAATTTTGTCGAGTTTGTTTCGAGGGAGAAATTTCAAACAACCCTCTGACATCTTCATGTAAATGTGAAGGTTCAGTCAAGTACATCCACGAAGAATGCCTAAAAAAGTGGATCTTGTCTCAAGTGCAAGACCCTCGAAGCTTCAAATGTGACATCTGTAAGAACCCTGTTAAAATGGAAATAAAATCAAAACTCGTTTGGTCCTTCAGTCAACTGAAGTATGAAATAATAGGCATACTTTTGTCACCCTTGCTTTTCATGATCGATTCTTGTTTTGTTTACCTTAGCTTAAATTTTTTGATCAACTCAGCATTCGACCCTGAAATGCCAATGTCGGTTAAAGTTTTTTCCGTTATTGTCTTATTAATCACTGTCTTCTTTGATGTGGTTTTGATCGTTCTGTTTTTCGAGTCTATTAGAAATGGGTGCTGTGAATCGAAAATATTTTCCTGGAGAATTTTATCTAATTCAGAGAATATTGATTTAACTAATTTAGATCAAGTTAATCAAGACCAAAAAAGAATACTTTATAAAAGTAAAGGCAGCGAAATTGTTGTTTCTGCTACTTCTTATGAATTTATGGGCACAGAAAATATTCTAAAGACTCGAGATCGAATTGAAAGTGCTTCATCTGATTCAACATTTCTACCAAGAGAAGAAGAAATAATAGATGAATAATCTTAGAATTCTATGAGCTCTACTTCTAAAAAACCTTATATTTTTCTTATGAGAAAAATTAAAATGATAAACTTTATAGTAATACAAGAATCTTTATGTAATATAATATAAATTTTAAATACGTTGTTTGCTTATTAATGAGAAAGCTGATTATGTTTTTGATCTTAAGTAAAATTATTAATGAATAGTATACGTAAGATGTTACAAATGATTATTAGTTAAATGATTTTATTATTGAACTCACAGGAATAACATTTACAAAGCCAGTCAAATATATTTCTATTTCGCTTAACCAAAAAAATGTATTGTAAACTTTGTTTTTGGATTCAGTTTGAGTATAATTTTTTTATCAGAAAGATATTTCAGTATCACAGCTCTTCACAAACATATCAAATAAATGAGTAAAATTAACCAGTTGAATCACTGAATTTATTTGTGTGGTAAATGAAAAAGTATTTTCAAATCTTGAAGAGAAATTTATAAAAAGTTTTACTTTTGATTCTTCAGCTTATCATATATTTATTATCAAGAACTATAATCCGATTTTTCGGTAGAAATGACCTTAAATCGTAAAAAAGGTCTAAAAGATTATTATAGACTCGATGGATTAAATCTTCTTTGACAAGTCGATCAATCATTTGATTATTCATAAGAAACTTTACATAATATATAATTTGGTTCATTCAACCTACTTAATTCCAAAATTTTCGAGCATCTACTCTTAGCATAACCTTTTAAACCTTAGAAAATCATTTAATCATAATTAGCTTCAGAATAGTATTTGCACCAGCAAAAATATTACTCAAGCTCAGAGTTTGATATAGTAAGAATTCCATCTGAGAATACAAAAAACACCAAGAAACTTTAAAGCCAGCTTTAGATAGAAAACTAATACCTCATTTCAGATATTACTTAGAGAAATATGCCAATTTGAAGGTGGCTACCTTAGCTTTTTCTACTGCTTATATTAGAGATCAGTGTAAGAACATGAAAAATATAACTCGAAATTATATCAAAGTGGATAATCCACTTAGGAAGATTCAGAATAATCTCTGAAAAGTACCATCAAATGAAATCGACATAAAGAAAACCGGCGAAATTCAGTGAAACTTTAAAACAAAACCAGGGTCGTTGAAATCTCACTTAGAACTACTGAAAATTGATTGGGTCTAGAGTTCATTCGATTTCAATCATTTCCTAATTGGAGCCTGATACATAAGTTATAGTTATTTCTGAGCTAATGTGTTGGAAAATATTTAAAAAACATACTACTCCCAAGCGCTAGATTATATAATAGTGAACTGTTAAAGTAAAACTGGAAAACAAAGTCTAAGACTTGATGAATTCAACAATAGAAATTTTCTTAATACCAATATCTCTGACTTCAACTTCTACTCACCTAAGATAAGATATTTTTTTAGCAATTTACAAAAGAGTAAAAATAATCTTCAGTTTACATAAAAACTATTCAAGTTAGTTGTCTAATGACATATAAGAAAGGATTCAATATTATGAGTATTTTACTTAAGTAATAGTTTTTACTATATCAAATTACACGATAAATTTGAGAGCCTATCTCATATTTTTTCATCTATAAAATGAAATGCTATTGCGGGCGAGAGGCTGAGGTTATGTGCAAAAACTGCCTAAACTGTACCTTATTTTGCAGGGATCATCTAATGGGTCATATAAGTGAAACAGGGCATTCAATTAGTAAAATAGATGAAAGAGCAGCACAATTATATGTTCTTAGATCAGTAGGGTTGGAAATCGAAAAATCTATTGCCAAAATTCATTCAGATACTCAGAATCTTATATCAGTAATACTAAATATATCAAGTGAGTCAATCAAAAGGTTGAAAGTGATGAACCAGAACTTGAAAACGATTAATGATTATACCAGTATTCAATTTGATAATGAAAAGATAAAATTTATTATTGAACAGCTTCAGCAAATCACGAAAACGGTGAAATATATTCCTCTATCTGATAACTTTGAGATGCAGCCAACACCAGTTGTGCTTGGCTCTGTGAAAATTTTTGCAAAATTTTTGACTGGAAAAACTATCGAACTAGATGTTGAAGTGACTGAATCGATTGAAAGCGTCAAGAAAAAGATTTATACTACTGAAAGAGTACCAATAGAGCAGCAGAAATTGGTTTTCGCAGGTATTTTGCTCGAAGATCTTAGAACATTGGATTATTATGGAATAACTCAATCATCAACCATAATAATTATTTTATGTTTAAGGGCTGGAGCATATTCTTACTAAGCTAGGAAAATAAAAATTAGTTGTTAGATTAATAATCCCTATCTCAAAATGATATAAAAATATATAAAATATAGTTTCTCTTACATCAAACATGATAAATGACGCTTGTAGATTAATAATATTGAACTAAACACAATATTGAAACAATTCATATGAAGTTTTGTTGCTCTTAATTCTTAGGAGGAATTAAAAAATAGAATCAAGAAAATAATTGAAGTCTATCAGGACTAAATTTCTTAATTTATAAATGTTTTTTCAAATTCATCATATATTACTCTGCTCCTTATTTAACAATATAAAATATATCTCATTAAGTAATATAAAATTAAATTCCTGTAGATATTTGAAATAGTAATTCAAAAAAAGACCTAAAATTAATTAGACTGGATAAAAGTTATAGATATATTGATCAATATGAAAACAAATACTCCTTTATAAGTTTAGTGATCAGATTTTTAAAACTAACTTATTTAAAGTTTGAGAATCTAAAGTTTCTATGAATTTTTAAGTGACAAATAAACAAGATTATAGTTAAATCGTTGATACTTACATTTGAACTAAATTAGTAGTTCATCAAAAATCAGAAAAATGTACAATATCAATTTTCATTATAATTTTACTTTTATGATATTTTACTCAAACTAGACCATGAGTTAACATATTTAATTATGCCGATTTGCATCTTAAAGTTTTATATGGCTCATGATTTAAAAACTTTGAGTAATTTTATAATCATCTAAATATTTTTTCAATTTTTTATAAAACTTTAGCAAATGAAATTACCTTTAAGCCAAATTCTCTTAAGAGCCAAGGCGAGAATTACTAAACTCTATTTTTTTAAATCTTTAGACTATTTAAGGTCAATTCATTATTATAAAATATCTAAAGTTATCATAAACTAACAATCTGAAGGTCTATATTTCTATCCTGATTTGAATTAATTAATAAGTATCTCTACTTTGTAATTTCAAGATTAAATAAGCATATTTTCCCAATTCAACTTTTTGAAAAACTCTAAAACTAATCAAATAAAATTTTAAATTAATAATTCAATAAATTCTTCAATTCTTCTTCTCTTTCAAGTCTCTTTTTGTAATTATTCAAAAAATCGCATGAAAATCGATGTCCTCCTCTGACACTACAAAGAGTACAAAAAGTAGTTTTACACTCAGGACATTTATATTCTTGACTCTTAAACTTATCATTTAAACAAAACATTTTCGAGTTGTTTTTACATCGGCAGATGAATTCTAATGAACTATACATCAGTTTATTTACTAGAAGATAATTTTTTTCAGTCACCGCGAATTTATTCAATATAAAATCAAAAGGAATCAACTTTTCGCAGCCTTTTCTGAAACATTTGATAGGTGTTTGTTTTGATTTAACATTTTTAAGAGAACTATTGATAAATCCTCTGAAACAATCATAATGATAGCAATGGTTGCAACTAGCTTGGGGTTTAATAAGCATATGTTGGCAGACTATGCAGGGTCTATCAGTTTCATAATCTGTTTTTATATACGGATTAGCAAAGTCATCATCAGGTATTCGAAGTTTTTTTCTTGGATCAATCGATATTATGACAGTTCCAGAACTGCTTTTCAATTCACTACTCGACTCATAATTTTCTGTTACTGATTCAGAATAAACAGGTGATTTGATTCTGCTACTAATAGACACTCCAGTTTTATTATTTTTGATTGATTTTATTTCAGTGTCAATTACCTTCTTCAATATCATAGAGACCTGCTCCATAACAACAATTGTGTTAATTTCATCCAAATCCTCAACAGTCATCATTTTATAAACAAGCATCACTAATTTTTCATCATATTTGTCAAGTTTTTTAAACCCTTTTTCAAGCTCATGAAACAAAAATTCATTCGTAAACATTTTCGAGATCTTAACTGAAGCCATCTCACAAAAGATCCTTCCTAGATTTTTAATATCGCTTAAAAAAGCGATTTCCCTTTTGGACTTTTTCTTGATTTTTTGAATTTTTGGCTTGATACTTGAGATTTTTTCAGCTTTCAACATTTTAAAGCCAGAAAGACTCATAAGTTTTTCTGAGTTTACCAAAACGTTTGAACTTTTCAGGTTGTTATGCGAAAAGTTGTTGTTGTGAAGAGATGATAAAGAGGCAGTGATTCTGCAGAAATTTTGTAGGATTAACTCGAAATTTAGGACTTCTTGCATGAAGTAAGTCTTGAAGTGTTTAAGGTCTCTGAATTTGAAGTGTTCTACGCAGGCGTAGTATTTCCCGTCTTCTGCCCAAGATTTGAAAAGGTTGATTGAGTTGGCTTCGAAATCTTTGCATATCTTTAAATTTTGAATTTCTTCTGGCATGTTTTCATTGTTGTAGATCCACAGAACTACTTCTCGATCTGGCTTTCCTTTAACTTTGGCGATTTGGACTGTTTTAGTAAGACTTCGTGAAATTTCGCTTTGCAAGATGTAGTTTTTTATCCTTTTCTCCATTTATATAAATTTATAAGGGATTAGTAGGAGTTTAGAGGTATTTTTATGATCTTGAATATTCTTAGATTCAAGGATGAAGTTTAAATAAAATGATTATTGTTTTAAACAATGTTTCTTAGCATGAAATATAACTTAAATCTATCTCTAAATGAGTAGGATATAAGGTCTCTCAAGCTTAATTATAGGATAAATCAGTGAAGGTGTTATTAGATATATGAAAGTCAGGTCATATTTATATTAATATATTATTAACTATTGTCCCAATACAATAAATTATATAAATTGCCCAGGTTTGAAATCATTCTACTTCAGTTATATACAAGTTTATATAGGACAGTTGGTTAAAAGATTTTTATGCTAAACCTAATGATTTGGTATATTCTGTAGACAAGCACGAAATTAAACACAGAATAAATTTTCAAGAAAATTGAGTTATAATTCTAGGAATAAATCTTAATTATAGGGAAAAATATCAGGATTTGAAGTTATATCATTCAACTAAAATTCTTCCATTTTTCTGATACGTCCTATTATCCCAAATAAAAATGAGTCAGAGCCGGAAGCAAAAATATTCCTTAAAACGTGAAAAAAACTACAACGAGGAGAAGCTCCGAGAGCACGAAGACAATGTACGAAGAACCCTGAACTATATCCACTCAAACTGCGAGTCAATCGAGCAGCAGTACTTGAACATCCGATACGGGAAGTCAACAGTAATGAAAGTCTTTCACCACTACACCGAGCTCTGGTTAAAATGGCTTGAATTCGACATTAAAAAGTTCGAAGAAGAAAGATTCACAGGGAAAGTCACTTTGAAGTTCTCATCTTTTTCTTACGCATCTAAAGCAAGAAGCTTAGAAGAGTTCTGGAAAGGTCTGAATCTCTTTAAAAACTGCAGCCTTATGAAATGGATGATAAGATTCACTGAAAAAGCTCGAAGAAGGGTACTTCTCTGGAACCATTCTCTGAGAGATGCGCTGATGAATCAGTTAATCAGCTTTTCACTTGGGTACATCGTTCCTGGGAAGAACTGTCAAATTCAAGAAGAAGGTCCCTGCGCGAACATGGTTTACTTAACAACGACTATAAAAGGAACTGACAATTTCATATTATTTGCTATTCTGATTGAAAAAACTCCAGTTCTTAGACAAGAAAAAGTAGTACAGTTCGAATTTCATCATTACTTGAAGGTGATCGATATTATTAAAAAGAACAAAGATGTCAAACACGCAGTCCAACAACACAAAAAAACCATTCAAGGAGACCCTGACCGATGGATTGAGCCGACTCGGGACCACACCGGAAATTTCCTTTTCCCAACCTTCGCGAATTCAGTTTACCGAGAGTCCCTTAACAGTTTTTATTGCGGGCCTAAAACCATTTCAAAGATTTACTTAAACCTAAAAGAAAGCAACAGCTACAAATTCAATCAAGAAACCCAAAGATGGGAGTCAGACTTGGACAACATCGAAGAAGTCATCAGCGAAATCGACCCATTCCATCAAAGTATCATTAATAAACTGGCGAATAAGCAAAGTGGTCAAGAATTCATCAGATTTATTCGAAAAATTCCTAGTTTTAGAGTCAAACTGACTGAAGAACAGGAAAATCTTGTCAAGTCCCCAGGCAATGTCCTTGCAATCGGCAGGTCAGGAACAGGAAAAACGACCTGCTCCATCCTCAGACTGCTTTCAACGGAAGTTCTTTTTCGCTACGCCTTGCGAGACAAGGGCAAAAGGTTCAGCCCTGAAGACTTAGACAGGTCTACTTCGCTTCACACGGTCTTTGTCACTGCAAGTCCTGTCCTCACCAATGAAGTTAAACAGTTTTATGGGAAAATCGGAGACTTTATCAAGGAAAAACTTAGAGAAAGAGATGAAAAAATCAGGAAAAAAGCGGAAAAAATGCAGAAAGATTCTCTTGATGAACAAAGTTTTGAAGATGTTGCTGAGGATTTAGAGGATGAGAAAAATATTGATGGACAACTGCCGCAAGAAAAAATTGAATTTGAGGGTGATGAATGTCAGGAATCTAGCGAGGATGATGAAATTCAAGGACCTAATTCTTTGGAATTCATGAGGGATGAAGACTTTCCTTTGTTTGCTACTGTCAGGAAGGTCATTTTTATGGTAGATGCTGCCATGAAAAGACCTTTTTTTATGAGGAATAAAGATGGAAATGTTATTGGAAATTCTTCTAAGTTTCAGTGGCATAATGAGATGAAGGGTGCCTTACTCATCAACAAAGAATACAAAATTTCAAGGCAAACAGAAGAAGTCGGAAAAGTCGACCTGGAATCCTCCGACTCCGATTCCGACCTAGAAATCGAAGAAAAGTCTTTAAAGCCAACCCAAACCACCCCAAAACCCTTAAAACCATATCAAAAGCAATCCTTAAGAAGACCGAGTTACGAGGTAGACTTTTCAGTATTTTCA
This sequence comes from Stentor roeselii, assembly GCA_006503475.1. NCBI lineage: Eukaryota > Ciliophora > Heterotrichea > Heterotrichida > Stentoridae > Stentor > Stentor roeselii. The sequence goes on from RSEH01000297.1 coordinate 14,307, forward strand.
AGTAAATTTTTCCCAAGAATAAAAGGCCGTTGCAATTTCTCAGCAGTTCTTCTATGGACAGAAATATCCGCATACATAAAAGGTTCATCATCTTCATTCAAATACCCAGGTTACTACCTTCCACTGATAACTTACACAAGTATGGGCCGTAAGGCTTCAATGCTTTCAAGTGAAGACAAAGTAAAGATCTGGCATTTTTTCATAGAATACGAAAGATGGAAGAACTTAGAAGACGCTTACGACATGCAAGACGTGGTCAACTATCTGCTGAACCAAATCACTTTCTTCGGGTACAGCGGGGTCCCGATTCATTACATGATGGTTGATGAGGTGCAGGACCTGACACCTGCCACTTTATACTTGTTGGTCCTTGTCACTGATAAACAACTCTTCTTTTCAGGGGACACTGCTCAGACTATTGCGAAAGGCGTCGGTTTTCGATTTTGTGACTTGAAAGGATTGTTCAGCGAGTCGAAACTTGTAGTTCCTAATGTTTGTCAACTTACTGTCAACTTCAGGACTCATAATCAAATCTTGGGACTTGCTAATTCTTTAGTTGCTTTACTTGAAACGCTTTTTCCTTTAACTATTGATAAAATGGCGAAGGAGATTAGCAGGTATGATGGACCTATGCCTTCTATTCTTATGTCGGAAGATGTTCAGGATTTGATTTTAGTTGTTTTTGGAAGACTTGAACAGAATAGCAGAGATGCGCCTTCGGAATTCGGGTGTAATCAGGTTATTATTGTTAGAAATCAGGAGAGTAAGGAAAAGTTACCTGCGCTTTTAAAACATGCACTTTGTCTTACGGTTTATGAGGCTAAGGGACTTGAATTTGATGATGTGATTCTTTATAATTTTTTTGCGGAATCTGAAGTTCCTGCTAATCTGTGGAATAAAATCAGAACTTGTCAAAAGTCCCAGTTTGCAGAGAAACCCCGTCCAAGAAACTTCGAAGACCTGGACGATTCCGTTCCCAAGTTAGAGACTAGTCTAGAGCCAAATAACCCAGAATACTCCCTTCTCTGCAGCGAGTTGAAGCACTTATACGTTGCAGTAACTCGATCAAAAAAGCGTTTGATAATCTTTGATGAAAACCAGGCCTCCCGGAAAGGAATGGAGTACTTTTGGGGCCACATGGAAGCCATTCACTTCGCAACAGTGCAAAAGTCTGAGTCTGGAGAAGTTTATTCTGACGCTTTCGGAAGTGCTTTTGCACAAAAAACGTCGGAAGCTGAATGGAAGGCTCAGGGGCTTAGAATGTTTTCGAATAAGTATTACGAACAAGCGCAGAAGTGCTTTGAAATCGCTGGGGAAAAAATACTTGCTTATCGCGCTGAAGCTTATACGTTTGCTAATAAAGCTTCTCAGATCCTGGTTGCCATTGATTCTAGTGTCACTGAGTTTCAGGCTCAAGGCAAGAAAATAACTAGGCAGTTGAAGAAAGAGATGAAAATGAAAAAGTCTCTTGCTTTTAGTATTTATGCCCAGGCTGGAAGCTTATTTTTGATTGTTGCAAACGATCCCAGCACTACAGACCAAAAGAAAGTACTAAGAGAAGCCGCCAGATGTTTTTCCTCAGGTCAAGTCTTCAGCAAAGCAGCCGATATTTTCAAAACAATCCATCTTTACGGCCAAGCAGCTGAAACCGAGCTCGCGAGAGGAAACTTCGAAGAAGCAGGAGATTTATTTTTAAAGAAAGACGAGTACACAAGAGCCATCGATGCCTTCAAACAAGGCATGAACTGGGACAAGCTGGTAAAAACAATTTACTTATACAAAGACAAAATGACTTTCGAAGAAAGGCAAAAATACATCCAAAAGTTCGTCCCTGCCGCTTTCGAAGAACTGACTCCAAAGATGGTCCCCTCAGCAGAGCAAGAGACCAACTACCGCAAGCAAATCCTTCTTGAACAAAAAGTAATTCCAGAAGACTCTGAAGAATCAGATGACGAGAAGTCTGAAAACCTTGAAAATTCTGAAAATCTTGAAAATCTTGAAAACCCTGAAAACTCTGAAAAAAACCCTCAAGAAAAAGAAGAACTCATCACAAAAATCACGACAATTCCTGAAAAAGACTTAAAAAGTGACTCTCTCAGTTTACTCCAAGACTCCTCCTCATTCGTACTCATAAGTTCCGAGAACTCATTCTCTTTACTATCCGAGACCATCGAAGACGTTGACCCTGACGACGAATGGCTTCAGTTAGAAACCGGTTCAGTAGTTGAAAGTCTCGACAGCGTGATTAACCCTGACGGAAGCATAGTCTCCGACTTTTCCCTGTTAGACCCAAATCAAAAAGCAAGGCCAAACATGAAGTTAATAAAAACGCGTCTCGACATATTCGCAGAAGACACAACAATGAGGAAGATAATCGAGTACATCAGCATGTTTTCAGAGGAAGTCTCCAGTTACTTGAAATCTTTTCGGTCCAGTTCAAGCCTGGTGAGTTCTCAGGTCTTTAAACAGGACTGGGAACTGGTTTCTCTTGTTGACCTCGACGAGATCAGCAGTGAGATGCTTGGATTGTTGCTTGACGTGCTGGAGGAGTTCGGGATGTTTCGGTTGAGTTTGATTGTGTGCAACAGGTACAACTTATACGAAAGGGCCGGAAGGTTCATATTGTCGCTTGCGTTTAAGTACTCGAATTTGTCAGTTCTCACCTACGCCAGTTATAAACTTAATATGAAGGAACAGGTGCAAAGGGCTGCCATCGCATTTACTGCCTTGCATAATGTTTTTGAAATGATCAACCCGGAGTACCTTTCAACAGAAAACTCGAATCAACTCGGGTTTGAAGTCTTTCAGGGACTGGTACTTCTTGGGTACTGGAAAAAAGTCGCTTATTTGCTCCCCAAGAATGACTTCTTTGCACTTACTTGGATTTTTTCGGATTTCAATGCTTATGCTAAGATCCTCAGTCCCCAAGATGAAGACCCTCTCTTGTTTCAATGGCTTCCCAAAGAGGAAAGTCTTTTGGACCTTCAACATCTCATCATCGGTCTTGACTTACTTTTAAACAAACCTGTTAAAAACCCTCCTAAAGTCTATTCCTGCACTTGGAACATTCTGCAGAAAATCGAGAAAAATCAAGAAATTCTGCAAGATTTAAAGAGTTTAGGAAAAACCATTCAAGACTTCTTTAAAAGTACGTCAAGGGTGAAGATTGAAACTTTAGACGCTATCACTGCCTGGTCCTTTTTCATGGGGCAGCTGAAGAATCAGGTGTACTTCGACGAGCTCTGTGAAAGTTCCAGTGAAGACTTCGAGTCATTCCTGGTGACTTGCAACTTTTTGATAAAACATTTGACAGATCTCAGCAAGTTGCTTGATGAAAGTATTTTGATAAGACAATGCATTTTATCCCCGGCAGGGATCAGAACGATTCCTTTCTCAAAGATAACTTCTCATCTTCCAGTTCTAACTCACAACGTGGTCCACGTGTCTAGTCCTTTGATCAGCAATTTCAATAAAAACTCTCTTTTTGCTCTGGACTTGGAAGGCCAAAGCTACTTGGCAAGTAGTCAAGAGACTTCGAAAGTTTTCAAAGATTGGATAAAAAACAGTGTTTTTAATATTATCAATACTCGAAGGCGCAAAGCTTCTTCACTTACTGCTTCGATCAACTCTTTAGGAGAGGTCTGGCTTGGAGACTTTTTATTTGTGGAGAAGCCTTTTTCCTTGGCGAGCTTTTACGATTGTGTCAGTCAAACCTCTCCAGCTTTGAGGAGCGAGTACCTCAGGACTAAAGAACAAATCGATGACCTTAAAGGTGAAGACTTCTCAGATGTTTATTACAACAGGTACATGGTTGAGAGAAACTTGAAAAAAGTGAAAAAACTCAAAAAAAAATTGAATTCTTTAGAAAAACAACTTGAACTCTCCAAGTTTAATGAAAAGTTCTTCTTTATCGCCAACCTGCTCGAAACCACCAGGTTCTCAATGAAAACTGACTTTAAACTCACCAAAAGCACTAAACTTGCACTGTTGACCTACGCCCAGGTCTTTATCGACTCAAGTGAAAAAGACCAAGACGACTGTAAAAGAGACACCAAAATTTGGATGGCTTTTGAAATGTCTAGAATTTCTGAACAACTCGTCTTTTTCATTGAAATGCTCAGAAGTCGTCATCGACTAGTCCTTAAAGCAGGGAAAAAAGTAAGCAAGTTCTCAAATGTCTATCATAATGCTGTAGGGCTCGCTGATCTTGCAGTTTTTTACCAGTTTAAATGCTTTGATAGTCTCGCTGATACTGCCTTGGACCTCATCGATGCTTTGCAATTAGAAGATTCGATGAAAGTTTACCTTCTTCAACTCGCAACTGTTTCTTGGGTCTTTTCTTACTCAAAACAAGTGAAACTTCCGGAAAGTTTGACAAGTTTCAAGATCGATTCGCAGCAAGTGACGAAGACAAGTGGAAAGCTTCGTTTTACACTTTTTGATAAACTTGCTTATTTTTTCAATTACTTTGCAACGGCTCCGATTTATGATGAAATAAAAGAAAAGGTGATTCGGGAAATCTCTGATTGTCTTTTAGTTGTCTTGGGGCATATTCAAAAAGATGGGCAGGTTCTGGATACCATTAAAAAGATGCAGAAACAGTCAAGTTTTGTTATTGCCAAAAGCCTTGTAATGGGTCATAAGTTTTTTAAACTTGTTGAAGAGTACCCGAACTTTAAGACTAATGTTGTGGGAATAAATTTTGCAGTTTTGCATAAGGAGTATCCTGATGAAGAACTTGAGAGAGCTTGGGTGCTTGAGAATCAATCTGTTGCAGGTCATCAGAAACTTGCGAATTTACTTAAGGGGGTTAAGAAAAGGAAACAGATTCAGAGTAAATCATTGAGTGCAAAGATTTTAAAGGTTTTAACTGGATATTCTTGCAATCAGAACTGTGTGGGACTCTTGGAAATTTTAAATAAGTATTTGGCAGATCTTTATCATTGCTTGTATAGAGTTGCTCTTTTTAAAAGTCTGGATCTTCACTTTTTACTTGAGCAGATCTTTAGCACTTCTAACTCGATTCTATCGGTAAACTCTTGTGAGGTGACTATAGATCAGGTTAAAGAAAGCATCGGAGCACTTGAAGTATGGAAAATTCATGTTAAGCCTGCAAGTGAAAAAATGAAGGAAAAATTGAGAAAGAAGTGGAATGTTAGATGGAGAGCGAAGAAACGAGTTTAACTTTAACATTAGAGATTTAAATAGATCTAGATTGATTTAATATGATTTTTGTTTGAGAAAGTATACCCTTGGAATACTCACAGGTATGAGTTCATAAAATAATAGAAGATATTAAGATTTTACCAAAGTTTAATTGATTAAAGTCTTGCTTTTGTTGATAAAAAATCGATTGTTTTCTTTCATATAAATAATCAGAAAACTTTAGATTGAATCAAATTAAATCTAATTTCTCAAATTTATTTAACGATTTGAGCGATAAAATCCTTTGAGGAATAATTATTTATAATTATAATTATCCTTGAATATTTCAAATACAAAAGAAGTAAATATCTTGGTTTAGTGAGCCCAATCTATGAAAAAGAATCTAATTCAATAGGCTATCTTATTATGAATATAAGTAACTATTCTTGTGATTTTTAATTACTATGCATATATAAGTAACAGATGTTAGCTTAATTAATCAATTTGTTTACACATGATTACTTAAGAAAGGGTAACTCATTAAAGAATTACAACTATTTGTGTAAATAAGCTGTTTATATAAATTAAAATGCTTGTAAAAGATTTTTTTCCTTCATATCCAAATTTATAATTAATCATACAGATTTTTAAAGGGAGAACCTCTATATGATCATCAACTATCAAGATCACTTCTCATGTGATTAGATTGAAAACTTTAAGAATTGATAGACTAATTTAAAGCGTAAAATTTTTTTAAAATCTTTAATATCATAGAGTTGATCTTTTAAACTTTCGATGATGAAAGATATCTTCAAATTATACTCAAATGTTAATTTTTATTGTATATTATTAGTTTTGAAATATTGTTTACTGAAACCTTCATTTCTATCATTTATTAAATCAAGTATTCAGAGTTAATCGATATCTAAGTGTTAATTGATTATCATCTTTAAACTTCCTTATTCCTGATCAGAATCTTGCTTACCTTAATAAAACCTGAGTAATCAAGTTGAGTGAATAAGTATGAATAGTTAATTTTTATTCGATTCTTTTACAATTTCTACTAGACTGTAAATTTATAAAATAAGCATATTTCAATTGAAAGCTACCACTTTATGACATTCTCAAGCATCAATCCTTGGTAAACAAATCGGTATATCTCTCCTGCCTATCACAAAGTAAAGATCATATTTATCCAAGGTTATAAAAAAATAGGTTTACTTGATTAATATTTGATCCATGAGAAGCTCGAATTTTCATGTCTTCGCTTTTTAAATAAATCAAATTTTTCGAAACTATAAAGTAATGAGTATAAAATTAAAATCATGCTTGATTTAAAGTTACTAGTCTTATTAATTTTTTTGGTTTAGTTCAACTTGGAATGACTATAAATTCTTTGATGCTTTGATGATTGACTTTATACCTAAGTTGGCTTCTTATCGATATTGAAACGCTTGGTTGTCTGATTAACTATCAATATAATAGCTCAAGATTATCTGGATGGATTCCTTGGAGTTCTATTTGAGAATGCTTGAGTCATTAGAAAATTAATCTATCATTACTTCCACCTGAAAACATCTAATCTATTCATTTTTCAACAGTTTTTCAAAATCTAAAATATATCCAAGTGAAAGCTGTCGAAACTTCGAAGACCTCCTAGCAATTCTAAATGGACTTTCCGAGTCATCTTTTTCAGCCAAGGCAGGAACCTTAGGACTTAAAGGCGGTTTTCCTCTAGTTGCAGTTTTTTTTAAGGTCGCTGGAAAAGCTCTTCTTTGAGATGAGCCATTTTGTGTTGTCGAGTTTTTAACTTTAGATCTCTTCACACTTGAAGGACTGGAGCCTGGTGGACTTTCACTGATCAGTGAAAAGTCAAGCTTGATGAAAACTCTTTTAGCTGATTTTTCATTACGTGTTGTGGTTTTCTTCTTGGGTTTTGACATGATTATTGATAAATAATGACTCAGGAATCAAGAATCAAAATTGTCCTGATTGGAGAGCCGGCTGTTGGGAAAACTTCAGTTCTTCAGAAGTACTCGATGAATATGTTTAATGATAAGTACTCGGCAACGATTTTAATGGACTTTTATGCAAAAGAAATCGATGGAATGATGCTAGATCTTTGGGATCTCTCAGGCCATCCTGAGTTTTTTGAAGAAAGAGAAAAGTTTTATGAAAAGAGTCAGGTAATCATCTTTGTTTTTGATCTGACTTCTCGAAGGACTTTTGATAGTCTTGATATGTGGTTAAATGAAGTCAATCTTTACATCAACAACCAAGACACGGAAAACCAGCAGAAACCTTTTTTTGTTCTTTGTGGAAATAAAAGAGATTTATCAAAGTACCGAGTAGTTCCAAAAAATGAAGCTAAGTATTGGGCCAGGTCAAGAAATATCGAATATTTCGAGGTTAGTGCATTAGAAGGGAGAAAATTAGATAAAATGTTTCAGAGATGCTCAAACAAGTTTAGATATAGTTGAATACTTTTCAAAGATTCACTTAAAAATTCCTTTGATTAATAAATCTTCACAAATTACCCTTCAAATCCTTAGATATGCAAAACTATTATAAATTATTTTGTATAAATTAGAGTCTCTCAACATAAATTTAGATTCTTTCTGTTGGCTCTTAATATATCTTGATATAATTTACTTCACTTATTCATTTTATCAGTATTTCCCATTAATATCCAGTATGCATTCTTAGAATTACATAAATATGTGATTTTAATATTATTACTTCAATTGTTCAATTTTTAGTTTCATTCTTTATTTGAGGTTTATTTCATTTCTTAGAAACACTCAAACTTTTCATTATTTGACTCTAATGCGTTTACCAGTATGCCTTTAACTATCTTTATAGATTTTATATAAAATTTAATCAGCATCCCTAAAAAATCAAATTTCAAAATGTTTTCGCATTTATCATAACATCGAAATTTTGAAATTTATATATTGAAGAGCTTTGTGAGTCAAATGCTTATATCTGATTAAAACAACTATTTTAATAAAATCAGTTCTTCAGCTAAGTTATCCTTGAACAAACGAATGATGATATTAAAGTTTGATCTTAATATAGAAACTCTCCTGGGAATTCGCTCTATAAGTAGATATTTGATAAATATATTCGATAATAGGTTCATAACTAGAAATCACACTTGTAAATCATGGAACAGAAAAAAAATGATCCTTTGAAGCTATGCATGTAAAAAAATATTCAGTCAATCTTCCCAAAACAGACTAAAAAAAATAAAATCAGGCAAAAAACTAGCAATTGTTATAAAAGACCAGGAAAATGATGAAAATTTGTACTCCTGTGATCCTAGTGCGATCCTCACTCAAATCCGCAACAAGTCAAGAAACGTTAAAGCAAGAAATGTCTTTAAAAGATCATTTTCAGCTAAAAACCATTCAATTAATTCTTCAGAGCTACCAACCAGCTTCGCCGTATTCCCGAAATAGGAAAAAATCCGAAGAGTTTCAATAAGAGTCGACGACTACCAAAGAAGATGCAGTGCTTTATTCTTAAGAAAAAGACTGCCTTGCCGACGTACCCTGAAGCAGCCTAGACCAAACCAAAGCATAACAAGAGAAGACTACATCGATAGGAAAATCGCTGAAATTGACAAAGAAATACAAGACGAGCTTTATCCTAAAGACTTGATATTAACTTCTCCGAAAATTGCTGAAATAATGAAAAACTTCAAAAAACCAAAAAAAAACTCACAGAAAAAGCAAGTTATTAGAATCAAAACTAAAACAGAATCTGAAAAAATCAACCAAAATCAAAGTCCTAGTTACAAAATTGAGGTAAGGCAAGGAGGTGATGATGGGAATTTTTATTTGACTCCGACAATGGTGAAGAATAGTGTTAAAAGACTGTTAAGGGATTATAGTTGTACTTAAGTGATTCTGATGCCAAGTGTAGAATAAGGCTAAAATCTGTTAGATATGAAGTGAGTTATCTTGTTTAATGAATGTTTAAATAATCGATATATAGAAGATTGATATTTTAGTCGACAAATTTAGTTTCTGATTAGTTAAAGGCTAGTTCATGTTGCATCACTCTTTGAATAGTTGACATGATTTATTAGATTTACTTGTTTAAAGGATCATTTTAGTTGGATAAATCATCTTGAATTGCATATCGATCCTTGGAGTATTACTTTATGGCCAATACATGGACTATGAATAGAAATATATTGTTTAGCCTTGAGTTGAATAAAGTTTGATCCTGTTTTGATTTTTCATTCTTAGGAAGGGTTATTGACTTTCGTTTATTATAAAATTAGCTAATAAACCAATCGGAAAAAATTATAAAGCTTGATTGAAAGAACTTATCCTTAACAAAACTTTTGATTCATTAAAGGGGAAAATGCTTATAAAGAGACTCATAATCAAGAAATTGAAAAAAATTAAGTGCTAATTATAAGATTCAAATAATTTTCCTATCCCAGAACAATTTATTTCTTAGCATAATCTCTCATCAAATTCTTTGATAAACAAGAAAATCACAATTCCTACTCTTTTAAGAGAGAGTAACACGAAGAATCTGCTAAATTTTAAACCTAATTCAAATAAAGATTTTCTGCTCTTAGTTGATAAAATGTAAGTGGCATAATCCTAACTCTTTCAAAAAGTCTCTCAATGAATTTCTCTAACTAAATCTAAAAAAACTATGCTAGTCAATCATTCTAAAAAATCTTGCCCCATTCTTCAAGAGTCAATAAGAAGTTTTCTCTTGTTAAAATCCGAAGATTCTTCAAATTTCCACTTTTTTACCTCATCATATTCAAAAAAATCCTAAAATTACACAAGCCAGTCCTTATTACATCCCAGTACTTTTCCCTTCATCTAAAAATCTAATAAACCAATTCTTTATATTAAATTCTTAAAATATCTAATTTTTCATTAAACCAAATAACAAATATTCCATTACTCAAAGATTTATTAAAAAAAAGATATCATCGAATCCGGTCTAAGGAAATAAGATATAAATAAAAGCTTTTAAAAAGTAACCCTTTTTGAACTTGTTACTTGATGAAAATTGCTAAAAAGATACAAATATAAACCAAAGAAAATATTTGAAACAAATATAGATAATCTTTACTAAAGATATCAGAAATATTTTTCTCTGCAACAGAAAACCAAGAAACGAAAGATATAAAATATATTTTCAAAGGTATTTTTAATTACATGAATAATAGAGCTTCCTAATCAAAACTTTTATCTTTACCTCAGCAGTATCTTCATGACCAACCCTTACCATCCCTCAAGTCAACTAAAGAACAAAAAGAGAAATCAAAGAGTTCTCATCCATCACTTCAAAAAAAGCCTTATTTTCAGTTATTATAAAAAATATCAAATTAAATGGAATAATAAAAAATGTCAAACCAAAGCCTTAGTTTCCATCAAAAATTTTCCAAGAAGTAAAAATTTAAACCTCCTTTCAATAAACCCATAAAATAATCCAAACCATCCCAAATACCTTAAAACTTTCAAAGACCTCCAAATTCTAATCCTCCAAAAACCTCTAAATATCCAAATCAAATTTCTTCAAATTCCAAAAAAAATCCATCAAATCTCCACAATTCACAAATAATCATGAAATCCGATTCAATAGAAATATTCAGTAACCTGAATCTCGACTTCCAAGACTTCCCTTTAAAACTAAAACTCAGTGAAAAGCTTTCTCTTCCCTTATGCAAAGGTAAATACTTCACATTCACCTTGAAGCTTCTGAACAACTCAAACATCGAAATTCCTTCCTGCGTAAAAATCCCTCTTCAAGCAAAGCTCTTTACCGGATCAAAGCCTCACCAAGAAGTGAAATTTTCAATGAAAGGTGAAAAAATCCTGACAGGGAACAACAAAGCAAGTCTAGCTTATAACCCTCGGGAAAACTCACATTTAGTTAATTTCAAGCTTCAAATAAACGACGTGAGTTCCCATTTTTCCGGTTTCGACCTGCTAATCGAATGCAAACAAAGCGCTTTCTGTTTAAAAACAGGCCTTTCAATAAAACCTCTCATTCTAAAAGGCGTGACAGTGATGTCCAAAGAAAAGATCTGCAAGAAACTACGAGGTGAACTAGTTAGCTAATAATTATTGATCTAAAAACTGCATAAACAACTCTTTATTATCCTTCGGTTCACTCTTCGGCCTTCCCAGGTCTTTTCTGGTTTTTCTTCTGAGTTTTATTTCAAGGAAAGCAGCTCCATCGACTTTGTCCATCGCTTCGAAAGCGGCGTCGATTTCTTCTTTAGTGCTTACTGAAGCGACGTATTTATACCCGCAGGCTTCACCGACTTTTGAGAAGTTTACGTCGAAGCCGATCGTTGGTTGGCCTCCGACTGAGTCGTGGGAACCGTTGTTTAAAAGGATGTGTCTGAAGTTTTTCACGTTCCGGGCACCGATTTGGGCTGCTGCGCCCATGTGCATCAAAAAGGCCCCGTCGCCGTCAAAACAGTAAACTTTCTTGCTTGGCTTCGCCAAGGCGATACCCATTGCTATGCTGGAAGCGTGACCCATTGAACCTACGCAGTAGAAGTCTTGTTGGATACTTTGGTTTTTCTTTACTCGCATCTCGTATAGTTCTCTTGATGGGAAACCTGTTGTTCCAACTGCTACGTCGAATTTTCCTAACTTGTCTATTAGAACTTCGATCGCTTGTTCACGGGTTAGAGGATAATTGGAAGTAACCGCATTCTTAATATCATACTTCACAAAACATTGCCGCCTGACTAAAAACGCATAGGGCGATCCTCTATTCTTCATATGAAACAAAGCAAGATCCAAAGCAGCAGCAGCTCCTTCTTCATAATCAGGAAGTACTTCATAGCTAATGCCAACATCAGTAAGCAAGCTATTCATAACTTTGCCCTGAACCAAATGTTGAGGCTCGTCTTTTTTGCCAGGTTCGCCTCTCCACCCAATAAGAAGAAGCATCGGAATTTTATACACTTTAGGATGGACCAGACTTAATAAAGGGTTTATCGTGTTACCGATTCCCGAGTTTTGAAGGTAAACCAAAGGAAACTTACGAGTTGCCATGTGATAACCCGCGGCAATGGCCACTGCAGTCCCTTCATTCGCTGCGATTATGTGTTTCTCTTGTGGGTGGGTGTCTGCCACGTAACCGCAAAAGTCTTTCAGAAGCGAGTCTGGAACTCCTGTAAAAAAGTCGAAACCTCGCTCGTTGAGTTGCTTGTAAAAGACGTCAGGAGGAAGGAAGTCTCTTTCGGTCTCGGAAAGAGGACCTGCGTCTGCTAGCTTTACACCTCTGCGGAGGGGAGTTAAGAATTTTGATACCCGGAGAAACATTATAAATCAATGTCGGCCATTTAAGGTAGTGGTAGGAATTGATGAAAACTTGTAGTTTTGGGGATTGGTTCAAGGGTGAATTTGTTTGGGTCATGGGAGTTTAGATGGGTTTGATTTGGATTGGGATAAGGTGATTTAATGGTTTGGGATGAGGAGGTTTGGAGAATTTTAGGATATGGAGGGTTTGGAGATTTTGTTGGAAATTTTAGGGAGTGTTAATTTTTTTGAGAAGGTTTGGATTTTTTGTGGTTTTTTAGAGGATGGTATGTTTAGACTAACGAGAGATTTAAGTTGGGGTTTATGAATTATTCTTGCATGAATTTTGTTCAGAGAGATTTATTTAGAGTTAGTTATATTACTTATATTAACTCGAACTATGAACCTTTATAATTGAATTCAAGACTCAATAAAAAGCAGATTTTGCTTTTAGGAGAATATCTATAGAATAAATTGTTTCTTAAACTTTAAATTGTTAAAATTTAATTTTTCGCCTTGTTATAAACTAGCCCTATTCTAGAACTTCTTCTTCCGAAAAGTGCAGTCGCATTTTCACAAATCACTCTATCATCTAAAATAATAAATCATTTACAGTCAACGCTAAAATTTCCTCTCTTATATTTACAAATTTTTCACTTTACTGCGAATTCTTCATTACTGGAATTCTAAGATCTTCCCTATCTAAATACTCTAAGTTTCAAGAAATTCTATCCACCAACGTCGCTCCTCAGATATCTGTTGATTACCCTATTCAAAAATTTTCCCCAAATTATTCACTTATTATATAAGATGACTTCTTAGCCCTTTTTGATCAATAAAGAGGAGCGAAAACTCACAAATTTAGGTAATTTCGAAAGGACCTGCATTATTTTAGACCATCTCAGTAATAATCGTCAATTGAAACTTTTGAAATGGCTAAAAATTATATTTTTGGTCAAATGATTAATTTAAACTGATGAATTTTTATTCAAGAAGTGAGAAATAAATTAAAATTATTAGATTTCTTTGGTTTAAAGATTTAAACTGCTTGAAATCTTGACTGTACCTAAATACTTATGAATTTTTTGATTATTGAAGGAAAAGAATTTGGAAATAAGAATATGATGATTTGTTAATGGAGTAGATATTTCAAGGATTTTTTGCTTTTGCTCAGAAATGCAAATTATTAGTGGATAGTCTAATAAAGGCTTAGTTCATTTCAGACAATTTAGTTAAATTTTTGGAGAAATAGATGCGATTTGGGTCTTGTGGATACAAAAGGAATTTTATGGGCTTTAATCATATTTCTTATTAACTAATCGGTGGGCATAGCAAAAATTTTTATTATTCTAAGTTCACCATATTTTTTTCCCTAAATATTTAGATTTTCGATGATTATTTTTAAGGTTATCATAAACTTATTTAAGAGTTTGATAAAAAGAAGATGAGTCTTTTTATACTTCCGAATAAATATGGTTTTCGTCATTTCTCATATTATGTTTTATGATAATTGAAATTAGTATGAGCTTGCCATCTCGGAGCATTTGGGTCTTAAAAGCATTCTTTGTACCAAGTTCAACATTTATTTCTTTAAAGATGATTAAATGTTTCTTTCTGCATTTTTTAACATTTTAATAAATAAAATTAATCAATTTATTCGATTTTGGAAGAGACTATATAAGTAATTTCCGCTTATTATTGATTTTAATAGCTTTTGATTACTTTTTATTAACTGGCTAACCTTTCTGTTACTGGCTTTTGAAGTTAAATCATAATAAATATGAGCAAGATCGATCTAAGCTCGACTTGAAGAAAGAATCTCTCAAAGTCAGCACCGTTATCAACAAACTCAAGGCAAAACGAAGAGGCTTTCGAGAGCAGATCGACTGAAAAGTATTCAAACTAGGTCGTAAGATAAAATTCTTCACTTTAGCCCTAAACATTTTCCTAACCTCTAAAATCAAGCCTGAAAAAAAGAGTACTTTAACTCATCAATGATCCGCTCGATAAAGCGAGTTTCTCGCAAATTTAAAGTGAAAGTATCCAAAGTGCACATCCATAAAAATCAACCAAAACGACCTATACAAATAATTTACTGGAACAATTTGAAATGTTTGTATTTAAACCAAAAATTCGAATGTGACAAGATCTGCCCAAATTAAACGGTCCTAAAACTGAAGGAAAGTATTTAAATAAAAATCGTGAATTATCAGTGGAAAATAATCACAACAATATTTTCACTAAAAATTCTTGAGTAAGCCAGTGAATCAAGAAGAATTTTCTTACCTTCTGCAGATTTTTCTCTAAGTTAAATGAAGTTAATGACTTGGAAACTGCCTGTTTCAGTCTTATTCAACACTTTGGGTTCAAGTGCTGTTTGGATGGACTGCATGAATCGACTTGTTTGGATAAATGGCATCAATTAGCTGAGTTTTTAAAGGATAAGTAATGAGATGAAATTGGGGTTCACGCCTTTGTTGACTTGAATCAGATTTGGTTGGGAAGGTTCGGAATTGAATGTTTTGAGGAAAGATTTTTAAAGGTGGACTCGAGAAGATGATTTTGAAGAATGCAGAAATAAAGAGGGTGAGATTGGGTTATTAAGATTATAGTTTTTAGTAAGTTGTTGTGAAAAGCTCTAGAATATTTAAGAGATATCGAATGGGGTGAGGATTATGATATTTAAAATATTGAAAGTTTTAAAATAACATTTGATTATTAGCTTTTTTAAATTTTCTTTGATTGGGTTAATTATTTTCTATGATTATAAAAATATTTAATGATGCAGTTTTAGAGTATCTTTGATTAAAAGAAAAATCGGTAGAATTATTAATAATTTACGATCATTTCAAAAATAAGCTATTTATTAAATTTTAAAAGATCCTTAATTATAGATATAAGAGTTGTTAGAATTTCTAAGCTGAAAAACTTCCAACATTAAAAAAATTAATTCTTACCAACATATAGAAATAAAAAAAAATAATCTAAAGTCTCCTAAACCAAATCATAAACAAATACCTAAAACATAACCCTTCTCGATTCCCAGATATATATCAAGGACAATAATACTAAACAACCTAACCCACTGAAGTATAAAGATAACCCTAATACCCCAAACCTCTCAAAACTCCAAACCTCTAAAAACCTAAAAATTCTCAAAACCTAAAAATTCTCAAAACTCCAAAATTCCAAATCCTAAACCTTTCAATTCCGATCAAGTCCATCTCCCTGGCAAAATCCAAAACCTTCACTCCAATAACATACCTGCCAATCCATAGCTTATAAATGGTTAAAAAACAAGGAAAGAAGAAGCCAGCAGCCTCCAAAGAATCCGAAAACCCTTTATTCGAGAAGCGAGAGCGAAACTACCGCATCGGAGGCAACTTGCAGCCAAAGCGTGACTTGTACAGGTACGTGAGGTGGCCTGAATACGTCCAACTTCAGCGCAAGCGGCGAGTTCTTCTGACCCGTCTGAAGGTTCCTCCAGCGATAAACCAGTTCCGTTCAACCCTCGACAAGGCACAGGCGAGTTCCTTATTCCGACTCCTGGGCAAGTACCGTCCTGAGTCAGTTGAACAGAAGAAAAAACGACTGGAAGCTGAGAAAAAGGGAGAAAAAGCTGGAGCCAAGCCTTTTTTATTGAAGTACGGCATTCAACATGTCACACATCTGGTGGAAAAAGGAAAAGCGAAACTAGTTGTCCTTGCTCATGACGTGGATCCAATTGAACTCGTGCTTTGGCTCCCGGCGCTTTGCAGGTCAATGGGCATTCCTTACGTCATCGTCAAGTCCAAGTCACGTTTAGGTCTTCTGACTCATAAGAAGACCTGCACAGCACTTGCTTTGACTGAAGTGAGAAAAGATGACTTACACGAACTTGAACTTATCATCAAAAACGCTAAAAGTCTCTTCAATGACAACCCAGATACTAACAAGTGGGGAGGAGGCATCATGGGAGTCAAAAGTCAAAGACTTCAAGAAGAGAAAGAAAAACTCATCGCGCAAGAAGCTGCGAAAAAGGCTGGACTTTAATAGTTAGATATTTAGAAGAAGGATTAAAGGTCTACTTTTCCTGGCTCGTCTAGGTCTTCTATTTCTTCTTCGGAGGACTTTGGCTCGTCAAGGTTTTCGATTTCTTCCTCGTCTTCTGAAGGCTCGTCTTCGGGAATGACGATTTCAGGTTCGACGATAGGTTCACTTGGAAGAATTTCCATGTTTTTCCTGAGGACTGTGTACATTCTTTCTGTGAAGTCGAAGTCCTCGATGACGTTGAAGCCGCTACTGACTAAAGCGCTTTCATAGAGTAACCATGCGTAATCTTCTAGTTGTTTTGAAGGCTCTTCTACTCGTGATAAAAGTTTCTTTATTGTAGGGTGTGAAGGGTTTATTTCAAGAGTCTTTCTTGGAGTGTAGTGCTCTGGGATCTTTTGTTGGTTTGAGTAAGTCTGTGCTTTGCTTATACGCCACATGTTTGCTGTGTAAGTGTTTTCAGAAGTGCTGATTACGACTGGGTCTTCTACGAGTCTTCGAGAAACTGTTACTTTTTCCACGTTTTTTCCAAGGACTTTCTTCCACCAGTCACAAAGAGGTTGAAACAATTCTTTAATCTTAACTTCTTTTCTTTCCTCATAAGTTGTCTGAGTTCCTAAATCAAGATCGCCTTTAGCAACATTTTTCACTTGTTTATCGCCATATTCCTTGAAATAAGTCCAGGTGAACTCATCAAGAGGGTCATCCAACAAGATGACTTCATATCCAAGTTTATTTAAATTCTGTATCATTGGCGAGTTTTTCATCAAGTCAATAGACTCCCCAGCCATGAAATAAATAAACTCTTGATTAGCCGGCATTCTTTCAACATATTCTTCAAAAGTAGTGAGTCCAGAGATACTTTTAGTCGAGTGAAACTTTAACAATTTCAGAAGTTTCGCTCTGTTGTTAGAGTCTTCCATGATGCCCATTTTGATATTTTTCGCGTAATGTTTCCAGAACTCGTCGTATCTGCCTTTGCCACTTTTTGAACTCCATCTAAGAAGAATTTGATATTCTTGGTCCAGGTCTTGTTTTAAAGTTTCATCATCAGAGTCAGTTTCGTAGTCTTCCTTTTCAGGTCTTTCAGCTTTCCAGTCATCTTTGTCTTCTGACAAGTCGATAAGCATGTCGATCACTTTCTTTGTAAGTTTATTGCTGATGATTCTCATGATTCGCTGATGTTGCAAGTTTTCTCTGGAGACGTTCAAAGGCATGTCGTCTGAATGGATCACTCCTTTCAAGAAACTTAGGTATTTAGGGATTAGGTCTTTTGGACCATCTGCAATGAGCACTCTTCTCACGTAAAGTCGAACACCTGATTTGTTTTTGTGGTAACTGTCAAACATTTCTGAAGGCGCTGCGTCGGGAATGAAGACTATTGCACGGAATTCTACTTCTCCTTCGCCGTGGAAGTGTAAGAAGTAAAGAGGTTCTGAACCGTCACGTTTTAAGGTTTGGTATAACTTTACGTAGTCTTTTACTCTGTTTTCTTTGGGGTCTTTGGTCCAGATGGCTTTTTGTGCGTTGACTTGTTCCCATTCCCAGACTTGGATTTTGTCTTTTTTGGTTTTTTCTTCTTTTTCTTTGGGTTCTTCTTCTTCATGTTCATGGTCATGTTCATGTTCATGTTCATGGTCATGTCATGGTCATGTTCATGGTCATGTTGACCCTCTTTTTCCTCTTCTCTTCTCTTCTTCTCTTCCATCTCAGCACGTTCCCTTTCTTCCTGTTCTTCTTCAGTGATTCCCTTTTCCTCCCTTTCTTTCCTCTTCCTATCCTCCTCAGCTTTTTTCTTCTTAGCTTCTTTTTCCTCTTCCTCTTGAATCTCCTGTTCAGTCATAGGCCTGTCGATCCACTTATCCTTCTGACTATAAAGAAAAATAGGATAATCAATAAACTCAGAATAATCCTTGACAGTATTCTTGATAGTCTCTTGCATTAAAAACTCCTCAGCGTCTTGTTTGAGTTCTAAAATAATTTCAGTTCCTCTTCCAAGGGTGTTGCCTCGAGGGTCTTTCTTTACAGCGAATTGTGGTCCTGCTGATGAAATCCAAATCCACTGGTCGTCGTCGTCGTGCTTTGAAATGACTGTCACTTTGTCTGCTGCGAGGAAACAACTGTAAAATCCTACTCCGAATTGGCCAATTAGGTTAATACTGCCTCCTTTTGCTATTGCTTCTAAGAATTGAGTTGTTCCTGATTTTGCTACTGTTCCTAACTTCTCGATTAAGTCGTTTCTGGTCATTCCGATACCTTTGTCTTGGATTGTTAAAGTCTTTTTGGACTCGTCGAAGGAAATTCGGATTTCTAGAGAACCGTAGTCCTTGTCTGGGTTTAGAAGGGCTAAAAACTTGATCTTGTCCATTGCATCTGAAGCGTTCGATATGAGTTCTCGAAGGAATACTTCTTTGTGGAGGTACAAGGAGTTAATTATAATATCCATCAAACTTGCAACCTCAGCTTGGAACTCATACTTTTCACCAAGTTCATCTGACTGAGTCAGATCATTTTCGTCCTGGCTAAGTGCAAGAACAAAGAAGGCTAAAAGAAAGAGTTTAGACATATTTATTACGTGTTATTTTTTGGTGCACAAGTGAATTCCCCAACATTTTTAACAACCAAAGCCGCCCACTGAAGAACTCTAAGAATAGTTCGAGGTTTATCCGAAGTCTGAAAGTTAAGAAAAAGACTTTCTCTGTCAAGCTGATAAAAAATCTCAGGTTTATAAAAAAAGGGGTCAAAAGATTGAGTCTTAACATTAAACAGATAATAAATCGCAATAAGCCAGTCCCCAAGCGTGATAGTTTTCGCCCTTAAAAAGTTATCCAAGTCATTTCTTTTATCCTTATTCATGTTATAAACCGAAAGCCTGTAAAACCTTTCAAGCTCCTCAGGTGATTCAAGTTTTCCATAATGATAAGCCGGTAAAATTATTTTTTCATAGCGATGATTACCTTGTGTGTCAACATGATAAACCATTTTACTTTCCTTTTCCCAATTCGTGATTTCAAAAGTAGTCTCAAGTCCAAGTTTAAGCCTGTTGTAATGTTCATTCACGTAATGTTCCCTTCGACTCTTCATAACGAATTCAGGTGTCCAGTAGTTTCTTTCCCACTCCTCCATCCACCAGATCCGATACCCTTCTACAATAAAAACAGCAAAAGCAATAAAAGCTGCAGGAAGTCTTGCTCTTTTCACACCCTTTTCCTCTAAAATCCTTACACCTCTCAGATAAAGCTGGAGATTGGGACTTCTAATGGAGCTAAACCACATTATTTAAATAAAAAAAGTCCTCTTCTCCAATAATTCAACTGTGTAGTTCAAAGCAATTGCCCAGGCCCGGAGCTCTTCATTTGTTTCAAAGCTTAAAAAGGCTTGATACCCGAAACTGTTTATTTGAAGGCAGTTGTGTCGGCCGTCGTGTCCTGTTACTTCAGAGATCGATATTTTGCAGTGTTTTAACGGGATTGAACCTGAGTCGACTGACTTTTCATCGAGTTTTAATATCAGACGGTCTGAGGTCAGCTGGGCGAAGCGCTTTTGCCAGGATCCTGAGAAGAGGCCGCAACACATACTTAGCCATGACGACTCTCGGATGAAGAGACTGCCTTCTTTTTTTTGACGGTCTTTTCGTGATGCGATTTTTTGAGCAAGTTCTTTTTCTAGTTGAGAGTCGTCAGTGTCGCTTAGGTCGGGGGGAGAGACTGAGTCGTCGAAGGAATAGGATCTGGGTCTTATCATTTTTTATTTAGGGAATTTTGGGAACACCCTGGAGGTTGAGATTGGATTTTTTGATGATAGGATTTTTTTGGATTTAGGTTATTTGATGAAGGATTATGGATTTATTGAGATTTTAGTTTGGTGAAATTTGATAACACCCTGGATTTTAGATGAGATTGTTGAATGATAAGATTTTTTAGTATTTAGGTTATTAGATGAGAGATTAAGGGTTTATTGAGATTTTATTTAGTAGATTTTTATAACACCCTGGAGGTTTAGATGGGATTGTTGAATGATAGGATTTTTAGTATCTAGGTTATTTGTGAAAGATTATGGGTTTATTGAGATTTTATTTAGGTAGAATTTTGATAACACCCTGGAGGTTTAGATGGGATTGTTGAATTGTAGGATTTTTTTGTATTTAGGTCATTTGATGAAAGATGATGGTTTTGCTAAGATTCATTTAGGTGGAATTTTGATAACACCCTGGAGATTCGAGATGGGATTGTAGAATGATAGAATATTTTAGTATTTAGGTCATTTGATGAAAGATGATGTGCTAGATAGGCTTAAGGTGTAAGGAAAGTCAACCTAAAATTATTTATTCTTATGATTAAAATTATTCAACTACTATTCATTAAAATTGATAAAGTCCTTAAAAACTCAATATTTACCTAAATTCTCTTCTATTTAACAATAAACCCAAAACTCCTACAGACTAATCTCTACCATTTTTCCATTTTCAACTTTCATATATTCAAATTTAAAAATGCAAGATCCTTTCTCCCGAGAACGAATTTTCTCCCTGCTCAGCGACCAGTCAATCCGTCAAACAGTGACCGAGACCTTAAAATCCCAAAAGCTCTTCACTTCCCCAGCAACCTTAAAAGCAGAAGTAATTTCCTCCCCATTGATCAACCCATGTTCCGAAGACATCGAAAAAGTCTTTTCTTATTTCGGAGAAGTATCAGACCTAAGACTATCATCAACAACAGCTTTTATCATATTTAAAGACCCTGTTTCTGCCTTTTTTGCCCAAAAAGTGCTGAACGGTAAAGAAATCCCTGAACTAAGAATTACTTTCGAAGTGACTTGGCATGTTGAAGAAAGAAGAAGGGTGCCTTTCGCTGATATTCAAAACACGAGCAGCTCTAAACTCACTGCAAGGTTTGATATCATGGTGGAAAATGATGAAGAGTTTCAGGTGGCAAGACGTATCATTGGGGCGAAGGGCATTAATATGAAGACTATCGTTGAAAAGTGCTGCAAAGGCATGAATGGACCTGCTCATGATATTGTCAAGCTTAGGCTTAGGGGAAAAGGCTCTGGGTTTAAGGAAGGACCGGAAAGAATAGAAAGCTCTGATCGTTTACATATTTGTATCAGCTCTAAATATAATGACCGGCTTCAGATGGCCGCTGCGGAAGTAGAGAGACTTATTGACTCGGTTTATGTGGAATATGATTTGTTTAGAAGGGCTAAAGGACTACCGCCTACCTTTTTTAAAACTAAATTATAGAATTGATTGAGATAGTTAGGATGTCTTGGCTTTTTGAAGTTTCCTCTTCCTCTGCCCAAGCATATAATTATACAAGTAAGGAGATCCAAAGACATACCCAGGCAAAACAGAAATCCAAATAAAATACAAATAATCAAAGCTAAAATTGTAACTATTCGGCATTTCAAGCGAAAACACTCTAGGACAGCACTTTTCAATAACAGGCATTGCATCCAACAAGCAAAGCAACTCAGAGCTGATACCCAAAGGATACAAAACAACAAATCCAGAATACCTGATCCAAGTGACAATCTGATTATTCCCAACCAAGTCACTATAAAGATAATTTCCATATCTAATGCATTCCGCGACACTCCACATCAAACAAGCAGAAAACACCCAAAACGACTACTTAAAACTTACACCCTTCACCAGGTCCATCACGCCGTAAACTGCCCAAAGTCTGCTGAAGATCTGCATCGTCGTCGGGACTAGTGGAGAAGGAGAAATTCCTACCGCAGCGTGAATGATCTGATTGGAAAGTACTTCGAAAAACATCAGGGTTTGAGCTAGTTTCAAGTGAATCTCTATTGATTGGTCTGTGTAAAATGATGAGGGATTTGAAAGAAGGCATCGAAGGAGAAGAGAGGACCAGGAGGTTAACTGGATCATGTTGTAAGTTCTTAGATATGCTTTCATTTATAGTAGGGTGAATGTTGGAGTGTATTTTGATGATTTATTATTTTGGGTGATGTGGTTTATGGAATTATGGGGAAAGTTTAGGGATTTGATAATTTATTATTTTGGGTGATGTGGTTTAGGGAATTATGGGGAAAGTTTAGGGATTTGATAATTTATGATGTTTTTATTTGGATTAGGGTTGATAAGTGAGATTTTGATGACATTTGGATATTTATTTGTGAGGGAAATTTTATTTAAAGGGATATGTGGTGTTTTAGATTATTTCACAAGGAATAGATTGAGTTTAAGGGATAATTTCTTAGATATAAACAATAAATTATAGAATTAAACAGTTTAGTCATGGTGATCCATAATGTAAATAATGAGATAGTTGATTATTAGTCAATTAAAATTACTTCGTTTATCAAAACATTTTTGATACTAAATCTCTTTCTTGAATCAGCTCTTTATAAAATTAAATTATCATTCTATTCACAAGTAATATCTTAAATAACAAACAATCATTAACATCTGCTTAATAATCCCTTTAATTTACTATAATTTTTCATACTAACACTCAAACATCCAATTCACGAAAATTTCAAACCTGTTAAAATTTATAAGCAAAATTTATAACATCCAATAATTTTACAGTCCATTAAAATTTCGTCTTCAAATCTTTCTAAAATAATCGCACCTCGGATCTTTCTCTGATGAAAACCTAAAAAACCTTCAAAAACATATAACATGAATAATACCATCAAACTCTTACCATCTTCCATCCCAAATCGAATATTATTCCTATAAATGGATTCTCTAGAAGACAACCCAAGAACCTTCAAAGACAATGCAAAAATTACAGTATTTCACTTAATCCTACTAACCGATATGTGCTTATTCGTATCAGCAACTCTTAACGCTCACTTGCATTTCCTTTCAACTTGGGACTCTAAATGTGGGAACAGTTCAGAAAACTCATCATTGCGGACCTGGTCAACAGTTGGCTACTCTCTTCGCTTGTTGTTTACGTTAGTCTTTTTTCTATCAAAAGTCAGAACATTGTACTTTTTTTTATCTTCCAAGGAAAAATTCCCGAAAATTGGTGCTTATTATTCTCCACTGATGTCAACTCTATTGCTAATAGTTATTGTTTATGATTTCTCGTCTTGCAGGCAACTTAGTGATATTTTTTCGATCAGGTCAGCTCAGAGACTGGTCTCTTGGTACACGATCTTAGTTTTTGCCTTTTTAAGCGGGTTGATAGTTTTGCAGCTTTATATTTGGGCTACGAACAGGAATAAGAAAAATAAAGCGATTGTTGCACTGAAGGTAATTATCGGAATTTTATATGTTATTGGATGCCTCGTAGGAGTTCTGGCAAACTTTGAGATGCTAAAAAAAGGAAAAATCACGTATTTTGCAGCTTTTGATCTGTATTCTTTCGTGATTTGCGGAATAATGACAGCAGCTACAGCGGTGAAAAGGTGTAAAAGTCTCAGAAATCCTGATGCTGCTATAGCAAGTCTTTAGTAATCTAATATTTTATTGGTAATACTCAAGACATTAAGAATTAACTAATCTGCAGTCATCGAAGCGATCATTTCAGCGATCATATTTCGTATAGCCTTCTGTTGTTCAAGTTCTTGTTTACAAATTTCTATTTCTTTCAAGATATCCAGTCTCCTCTGCGAAAGAGTTTCCATATCAGCATTTTCCAATTTGCTAGATCCATGAAATTTATGCGATTTAGGCCTAGACTCTCCAGCAGTGGGCATCAAAATATTCAAATAATTCTGACTTTTCGTGATAACAACAGTAGTAACAGGTCTCTGACTATTACAAGGAATAGCTCCAAGATTTCTAATAACTTCCATCCCTTCCACAACCCTTCCAAAAGCGACCATTCTTCCATCCAAATGTGGTAAAGGTCTCAAAGTAATATAAAAAACACTTCCATTTTGTCCTCTATCAAATTTGCTCATTCCGACAACTCCAGGTCGATTATGTTTAAAGCTATAATTTTCATCATCAAAAAACTCTCCAAATATCGAACTATGCGACTTATTGCTTCCAGTTTGAATAAATCCTCCTTCAATATACCCATCTTGAACAACACGGTGAATAGTGGTGCCTTGATAAGTGAGTTCTTTATAACCGTTTGCCAACTGCCAGAAATTATCTGAAGTCCTTGGACAGTTCTGCTTGTCTAACTCGATGACGACTTTTTTTTCGCTTCCTTCACCGATTTTAATATGCCAAAGGACGTATTGTTTTGATGGGGAAGAAATCATTTGGATATAACTGCTCTCTGCCTCTGCCAGGTATGTCGCTTGATTACCAACTTCAATGTATTTGTATTTTTCTACTGCTAGTTGGCATAACTCACTTGTACCGCCAATGCAATGGTTGTCGATGAAGACTAATGTTTCTGTTGATGGGTCTTGCTTGTTACGCCGTTTTAGCTGGAATTGCTCCCAGTCAGTTTCGAACATTCCTTCTGAATGACTTCGGATCTCGTTTTGAAGACCGGTTAGAATTGACTTTCCTTGGTGAAAGGATGCTGATCTTATCAAACCGTATAACTCGATGTAGGACATTTATTCAAATGGATTGCTGATTGAAAAATGAAACTTGACTTGTTTGGTTTGAATGAATATGGAAATGACTAAACACGAGTTAAAATAAACAAACATGATAAAAACACCAACCATAAATCACTCCCTCCAATTCCCAAATAAATGGAACTATATTGGACACTCTGGTACGGTTTTTTGACAGCAGGTCTATCAGTGATTCCAATCCTTTTAATAATCCCAGCGCCATACGGAAAGTTTACGCGAAAAGGTTGGGGTCCAGAAGTATCCGGAAGGTACAGCTGGATGTTGCAGGAGTCTCCATGTTGCTTTTACGCGATTTACTATCTAGTGACAAGCCCAGGCCTTTCCAATGAACAGTTCATGCTAATGATCATCTTCGCGATGCAGTATTATCAAAGAGCTTTTGTTTATGGATACCTGATGTCTCCCAAGTCAGTCACAACGATTCCAGTTGTTTTAAGTGCCATCGGCTTCAACCTGGTGAATGGCTTTTTACAATGTGGAGGAATTACTCAGTTTGATCCCCCTGGAAGCTCTTTTCAAGGTCCTCGCTTCTGGATTGGTATCTTTATTTGGGCTGTCGGGTCTATTAGTAATATTCACTGTGACCATCTGTTGAGGTCTTTGAGAAAACCTGGAGAGTCTGGGTATAAAATACCTTATGGCGGGATGTTCAAATACGTCTCAGCAGCAAACTACTTCTGCGAAAGTGTGATGTGGTTCGGTTGGGCAATAGCCTGCAGCAACAACAGCGGTTGGCTTTTCCTATTCATGACAATCTCAAACCTATTCCCACGAGCGTTAAGCCAGCACAAGTTTTACTTAGAGACATTCAAAGAGTACAAAGGTCTAAACCGCAAAGCCTACCTTCCGTTGATCATTTAATAGTAGATTATTGAATGGGTTATAAAATGGTGACATCCACATAGGACCTGATAGACACAAAGCACGAAGGCACAGTGATTGACTTTTCCTACGACTACTACGGCAAAAGACTAGCTACAAGCGGATCAGACGGTTCAGTGCGTGTTTTTGAAAACAATTCACTACTTTCCACAATATCAGGCCACTCAGGCCCTGTACTAAGCCTCTCATGGGCACATCCCAAGTACGGCAACCTTCTCGCCACAGGAGGTTCAGACCAAAAAGCAGTGATTTGGAAAGAAAACAACAACAAATGGACAGTCATCTACGAGTATCTCGGACACAACGGCCCAATCACCTCAGTCGCCTGGGGTCCTTACACCCTAGGCCTTATTCTTGGAGTCACTTCAATTGACGGGTGTGTTTCAGTCGTAGTTCTCAATGCTGATGATAAATGGACTTCTACTTGTTTTCACGCTCATGATAATG
Source organism: Stentor roeselii (assembly GCA_006503475.1). Lineage (NCBI taxonomy): Eukaryota > Ciliophora > Heterotrichea > Heterotrichida > Stentoridae > Stentor > Stentor roeselii. The sequence goes on from RSEH01000297.1 coordinate 40,631, forward strand.
GAACTTTAAAACTTGTTTGGAGTCCTTTAGCTGAAAATCTTTGTAATGAAGTTAAACAATCGATTAGTTTTGCTACTTCTGGAGCGGATGGAATTGTTAAGGTTTGGACTCTTGATGATGGAGAATATTCGAATTTGAAATTGGAAAAACATTTTAGTTGGGTCAGGGCACTTGCTTGGGATAGGGAAATTTTTAGTGGAAGTGATGATGGATGCTTTGTGGAGTGGAAAATGGATCAGGGCGAGTGGAAACCGAGGACTGTTGCTGAGTTTAAGAGTCAGGTTTGCAGTATTAGTGTTAATGAGTTTGGAGGGCAGGTGGCTGTTGGATTGGGGAATGGGGAGACTAAAGTTTTTGATAGGGAGAATGGATGGGAAATCGTTTGTGCACTTGATGAAAATGGATATTTAAAAGATAGTAGCTAATGATTTCGATATGAGTTTGATATGGATTTTTTGTTTATGATTTTTTAGTGTTGGTTAGTAAGGATTATTTCAATATAAATTATTCACTGATAATTAACCCAAATATACCCATTTTGATAAACCTTCAAATGATTCATCCGTGATTAATCCTGCTATTTAACATTAACTCAATCATCATCCATCACCAAAAAATCATTATTCTACTATCACCAGTCAATAAATGGATTACTTCCTAAAAGAAGCTCCTTTCCGCAAAAGAGTAACATCAGTACTCCAGCAATCCTTCCGAGACCGAGTCTATCACGTTCCTCACAACTTTTCCTCATCACCTTCTCCAACCCTTCCAGTCAAAACAAAAACCCTAAAGCCAAAAGGTTTAACAGTCCTCGACAAGATAATCCGTTCAGATCACAAAATCAATTCAAAAAAAGTCCAAATCTTAAAACTTCCAAAACTTCCATTCGGTAAACATTCAAACTATAACAATGAAGACCTTTTCGTATCAAATCACTTTGTCGAACTTGAAAGTACAGAAAAGACTAAAGAACTTGATGAAGCCATTAAAAAATTTAGACTTTTTGAGAAAAAATACAAAAAATCTTTGAGTAACTCTCCTGATAAAATTGCGACTTTAGAGAGGAAAAAGAATTATTTTGTTTATAGTACTCAAGCTGGAAAACTCGTTGTGCATAAAGATAGGAATATTATTAGACAGTATGAGGAGAATAAAAAAGAATATAGTCATTTGAGGAACTTGTCTTTTCAGTTTATTCCTGATTTTGATAGTAGACCTTCTACGGATCGAGTACAAGAAAATAATCGCTCGGTTAAGGATATTATTAAAAGACTTTATCCTTCGCCTAAACCTCAGTCTAATAGGATTTTTGAAAGCCTTTCTAGTAAATTTTCCAGACTTTTTGAAGATTCAGAGATTTAGAAGGATGGGATTTGTTTTAATTAATAGTTGTTAGGTGGAGATGGCTTTTTTAGGTTTGGGATTGTTGAGGAGTAGGATGTTTTGAGAGTATTTTGAATGGATTTTATTAGGCGTTGAATGTTTTGGGAGATGAATTTTATAGTAAGAGTTACTGTTTTAAATAAACAAGATTTTAAGTAGTTTAGATTTTAGAACTTGAAAATCAAGGGATTATCCTTTGAAGTTAGACAATAATAACTATTCTAGTTAGTCTCCTCACATATAAAAATAATTAATCTAAAATGAAAAGGCCGCCACCATAATTTCCCAAAAGCCAAAATAATATAAAATTCTAAAAATTTCAACAACTATAAATACCTCAATCAACCCTTAACCTGCCCATCAACAATAAAAAACTCCTAATAAATTCTCCTCACCATACCTAATCCATTAAAAATTCTAAATTCTTAATAAATGTACGAGCTTTCTTTCCAAGACCCATTCGACTCTCCTCGAAGCCAATCCCAAGACTACACGTCGAGAAATTCAAGAAGAAGCGATTCAGAAGCTCAAGCCCTATCATCCTGCCATGAAAAGTTACAGAAATCATTGACCCAGACGGTCAACTACTCCCATTTAAACCTATTCACAAAATCCAAGGCAGAAGAACAACAAATTTTATCAAGTTCAAAAGAAAAATCTCTTTCAGATGAAACCATTCTTCATAAACTTTCCTTTCTCGACATCGAGGGCGGAAGCGAAGAATTTGTGAATGTGAGTCACTTAAGCCCAAAAGGAGGGAAAACAATAAACTTAGAAACAACACCCAACAATTCCCCGAACAAGTCGATAAACGAGTCGATGACTGGAGAGATTTTTTTGAAGACTGTTCCCAACTCGTCAAATTTGATTTCAAGTGAAAAGAAGCGAAATGTCAACATCGACACTTTTATTGACCAGATCATCAAAAACTCTGAAAGTATTAAACAAGGAGTTGAAATTCAAGGATTTGATCAGGGCTTAATCAAGTTCATCGATTCACTCACTCAGGACTTGAACTCATTAGAGTATAAAAAAGAAGGACTTTGGGTTATTTGTTGTTATAAGTTGACTCAATTTGAGAAAATCTTGAAGTTAAAAATTGAAAGTTTAAATAAAATGAAAAAAATTCAGATTTTCACTGAAATTGGTAAAGTTAGGGAATGTGAAAGTTGGGTCTTTAGTCAAAGTATGACTCTTGTTGATCTTTGCTTGATGGGAGATATTTTAAGTACTGGATTTCTTTTGGAGAAGGAAATAAGACTTATTGATATTTATGAAGTTGTGGAACAGTTCACGACTTACTTTTTTAATAGGGTTACTACGAGGTACTCGAAAGCGAAAACCCGAAGAATTGACCCGAGGTACTTTTTTTATAATATCAGGATGTTTTTATTGCAAGAGTTATAATAATTTAATTCAAAACTGGTCAGTTTCTTAGATCATGTTGATACTATTTAGATTATTAGAAAATTTAATAAGTAGAAAGTCCTAACAATGAAATTTTATCTTTTTAATGAATGTAAATGAAAGTAGCTAACAATTCACGATTTCCTTTATACTTGAAAATCCAGAGGATTGTTTCCTTTCTGATTATTTCAGTACTTTTGTTCTATTATGGAGTTGAGGACAATAGCTGGAAGTTCTTTGTTTACTTTACTCACTGGGGGATGATGACGACTTTTGCATTCTTTTTATTCGCCCTTCTGAACTATTATTTGGATTATTTAGATACAACGGTTTGCACGTTGTTTTTAATTATTTGGGCTTTCAACTGGTGTGTGACTCTGGCATTCTGGGGATACTTGGTTCCAGTCAGTGGGTTGAAGACATTTGTAAGAGGTACTCTAACCCATTCAGTTCCTCTAATTTTGACCCTTCTCGACTATTCATTCAACGAAATTCCATTCATAAGAAGTCGATTCTTGATCTCCCTCTCTGTGATGATTACCTACTTCATGGTCTTCCTATTACCCTATTCCGTAATCGTGAAGCCAATATACCACGGAATCGACTTCGACGACGTGATTTCAATTTTAATCACAATCGTTGTATTCATCATCGCCTTAGGCATTCTAGAGCTTGGCAAGTTGCTGAAAGAAGCGATGTTGAAATCAAAGCATTCAAATCATTCAGAGCATCAAGAGCCCTTACTAGAAAACGGTCCCCAATACGAACTAAAGAGCAAGTCAGAAGTTTAATAGTTAGTTAATCAATCACTCAAGACTATTAATCACCAACTCATCAATTTCTATCTTTACATTCCTCGCCAGTACCCCAAGACTCGAGTCCCAGTCCTTGAAAATCCCGCAAAAGGTGTTAAAGACATTTAAGACTTCAGGAAGATTACTTGAAATAAGACTTTCTTTACAGTGCTTTAGGATTTTTCTTAGTAGAAGAAAAGTTGCGTTTAGTTTTGGAGAAATGAGGCTTTTTGAAGTGATTCTACTGTTGGCTTGTTTGATTTCGCTGAGAATCCAGTGAATGCATTGAGGGATGAAAGGAAAAAAAGAGTTTTTTAGACGGCGGATGACCTGTGCAGCGACGATTAAAGCACTTTTAACTACCATTTCTGGAGATTCTTTTAATATTACTTGATTCACGAAGTCTAGTAGCTTTATTCTCATCTGCCAGAGCTTTTTTCCTCTTTTGCAGTAAAAAAAAAGAATTTCTAAAAGTCGCAGTTGAACCGGTTCTTGACTTTCATTGAAAAAAACTATGATCTCATCAAGACCTGTGTCTTCAAACACGTCTAAAGCGCGAATGTAGACTTTTAAAGCTTCTCCATAAACAAAGACCTGTTTTTCCATCATTGAATGAACAAGTTTCCAAGGAATTTTCGTGTTTTCATTTAAAATCATTGAAAGATGTCGAAGTCCAATAGCATTTAAATAGTCTTCATTGCTTTCAAGGTCATTAATCCAGAGATATTCAGGATTTTCAGTGATTTTTTGAACTCCTGTCATGATTTTCGAGATTTTTTCATTCAGCTCTAAAGCCAACTGAGCATTTTCGCTGTTTTTAAGACGAATCACTTGAGCTGAGATGGAAATCAAGAAATCTTTGCTTAGGTAGTCTTCAGGAAGGGCCAAAAGAAGTTGAAGAGATACTTTTAATAGATGCTCGTCGTTTAAATCAATGCAAGTTTTCACAAGTTCTTCTGTGTTTCTTGGTTTTTGGACTAAAAGTATCGGTTCAGTCGAACTTAGCACGGAACTCAAGAAAAACATTAAAAAAACATCGCGAGTCTCGGAAAATCTTTTGATTAAAGCGAAAAAAACCTTTGACATTATCACAGAGGCTCCTGAAACATTAGAAAGTCCAGATAAAAGAGAGCAAAACGATAATAAATCAGACTCTTCCATTATTTTCCCGATTTTTTCTTTAATTACTTCGATTTCACCCTGATCTTCTTCAGAAAAAGTGTAAATTAATTCTTTTTTTTCGATAAAACTGCAAAAATCGAAACCTCCTGGCTCCCAATAAACGAAAAACTGGACAAAAATAGTAAAAAGTTCGTTTTTCACCTGCAGGACTGAATCAGTTAAAAATCTCCAGAATTCCATCAGTAATTGAAAATGCTCTGAAATTCCAAATAAAACTGCTCGATGAGGTGGAAGGTATTGAGAGAAAACTCGGAAATATCTCACGATTTGAGTCGCTTTCAACTCTGATATTTTTTCTTTTTGTATCCAGGGCAGGACTTGGTTTGGAAATTTTTGTATAAAAAAGTTGGAGACTTCTTCCATTATGTTTTCAGTGATCTTGTCGCATTTGTACTCAGTCATTATTTTTACCACCTGCTGAACAACACTTTCAATATACTCATTTTTATTACGTTTAGGAGTAGTTTTCAGCATTTTAATAAACAAGTTCTTAAGTTTCCAAGTATCATCTCCCTTTGAAAAGCAATCCATGAGTTCCTGAACACCTCCCGGTTTCATAATCGCTTGAGGTAAAAACTCACTAGCAAGTCTTAGATGTTCAGGTGCATAAGTCAAAAGCCAAAGAAGTGGTCCAATGCAATGATGTGGTGAAAGAAGCTTTAAAAAATCTTCATTTGAACCAGGAATCGTCAGCAACAAAGCTAAAAGAGTATCATTGCAGATCAGGTCTGGGAATTTTGAATAGTTTTCCATGAATAAGCTTTGAAATTTCGGAAATAAAGAACTTGTGTCAGTGTCTAAAAGTGATGATATTGACTGGAAGTCTGTAGGAAGACTTGTTAGTGATGTCTTTGGAAGAACTACCCAGCAAGTTATGTAAAGAATTGATTTTTGGTAAACTGATTCTTCTGGTTCTTCGATTTTTGAGGGTTTTAGGGTTAGGTCTAATAGTGATGATAAGAAGAGGAGTTTGTCTTGTTTCGGACTTTTTAGGATTTCTGAGATCTTTGAAAAGTTTTCCATTTTAATTAGAATGTTTTAGAGAAGAAGAGAGGATTTTGATGGAAACGTTTATTTTTATAGTTTGGATTTAGGGTAAGTCAAAAAATGATTATTGGTTTGAGGTTAAGAGAATATTAGTGTTGTTAAATATTAGATGAGTTTCATATTTAATTTTAGATCTCTATTCTAAAAATTATAGTTTTAAATCTGCATAAAGGTATTTAACATGCAAATAATGCTATGTAAGATTTTACTTGCTGATTAATTACCATATGCAAGAGTATTTATATACAAATAACTCAATCATTCTCAATCTTTCTATTCTAAAATGATACAAATCAACCTTCTTTGTGATCAAAAAAATCATAAACTAAATAATCATCTTATTAAGAATATTGTCTAAATCCTTTCTTCTGAGTACAAAAAATTTATAAGATGTTCAATTTATAAGAAATTTTAATCTATAGTTCAAAAGTCTCTATTTATATCTAAAAAGTTAAGTCTATTCTTACATCAGCTAGCATTTAGGGTAAGTTGGCATTTTTTTCTTGATTTGAATTCTAGAAAGTTCTATTAGTAGAAATAAATGGCATTTTTCTCTCTGGTCTTCTCTCAAATGTGTTGTTTTATCAGTGGTGCTACCCTTGCACATTACCAATTCGGGTATAACTTTGGTCAAGTGTTTTACGACCTCTCAAATTCAGGAAATCATGCGCAGAATGGTTTCAGTTCAAATCCAGATGGCTACGATATAACCCCAACAGACAAAGGAGCTTATTTTTCAGGGAATAATAAATATATAAGTCTACCTGGGAATGAGATAAATTCTAATATGATAAATTTGCAGAATACTTTTTCAATGGTCTTTTGGGTTAATCTTGCTTTTGATTCTTCAAGACCAAATAATGTATACCAAATTGTTTTTATATCAAATAACGTGAATAGTCATTTTTCTTTCGCTTGGTCTGGAGATAACAATAGTTGTTATTTTGACCTTAAAAGTTCAGACAACTCTTATACAAAAGATTCAAACAGTGGAGTGATGATACCTGGTAAGAATCATGTAGGAAAATGGCACAGTATTTTTCTTGTTATTGTTAGTAACTTAATAAAATCATATATAAACCTTAGCACTGCAATTAGTTTTACAATAGGAGTTCCATATTCAACACTTTCAACTGCTAGATTTGACATCGGACGTCAAGTGAATTCTCTTTTAGGCTATCTTTGGAGTTTTTATTTATTCGATACAGTGATTGATCCTTTAACTTTTAACTCAGCAAATTACATACCGATATATTGTTCTGAGAATAGTTGTGCAGCCACCTGCAATAGTATAATCCAATACGCCAATAAAATTGCTTGTAGCTATAATTCATCAATTATCGAATGTGCTGATTGTGTTTTAAATAATCAATTTCTTGATTGTGGATACTGTAATCCAAACAGTTGTTTTGGTCCATATTCTCAAATCAAATGTCCTGAAGTAAATTCAGAATTTATATTTCCTTGTAGTGCTGGATTTTTTCCTTCAAGTAATCAATTTAATTGTTCAGAATGCAATGAGCAATGCTCTAGTTGCACTGAGGCAAACCTTTGCACATCATGTAAAAGCTTGAATTCAGAGCCTGATCTTGAATTAGGCTGCAACTGTAATGAAGGATTTTTTAATTCATCAAGTTTAATCAGTCAGAGCTCATGTCAATCTTGCTACACAACCTGCAAAACTTGTGAAAATAGTCTCAAATGTTTAACATGCAAAGATAATAATGCCTCACCAGCTGACAGTTTTGGATGCAAATGCAAAGAACAGTTCTATAATATAACGGATCTTAAAGATGGAGGAGTTTGCATGAAATGCCATTCAGATTGCAGCATTTGCACAGATTCATTAAAATGCGTTAGCTGTATTGATGATAATGCAGAAAAAGATGGAACTTCTGGGTGTTTTTGTAAAGCAGGATTTTACAACACTACTTCCTTGAACACTAGTCATTCATGCTTACCTTGCTTTAATGAATGCTATAGTTGTAATACTCAGTTTTTATGTAATAATTGCATCGATTCTAATTCATTAATTGCCAACACCGGAGGCTGTCTATGCAAACAAGGATTTTACAATGTAACTCAAGTTATATCTCAAGGATTATGCTTGATGTGCCATAATGAATGCTATACTTGCAATGACTCTTCACATTGTTTAACCTGCTTAGATAATAATTCGAGGCCGTCTCTTGACTCAGGTTGTGACTGCATCGAGAGTTTTTACAAAGACACAGACGGTATTTGCAAGTCATGCTTAAAAGATTGCAGAAACTGCATCAACTCCAGTTCTTGTGACCTCTGTAATGACAAATATTCTTTTTTTAACGGCTCTCACTGCATATGTAAGGAAGGCTTTAAACTATCAAAACAATCTTGCATTAAAAAGTATTTTTCAGCAGTTTTGATAGTGAAATCAATAAACCTTGTTGTCTTGAGGTTTTCAGAAAAGCTTAAAAATAACTTGAAAGATAAAGACTTTAAAATATCAGTAGAAAACAGGGAAGATTTTAACTCGACTCTATTGAAATCAAAAGGAAAAATTGATTATTTTTTTAAGTTGGACTTCAAAAAAAAGGTAAAAAAAGGGTCAATTATTCAAGTGAAAATTTTGCATTTCCTTTTAAGTGCAAACAACTCTCAATTAAAGAACTATAAAATTTATTCAAATCTTCCATCATCTGATCAGTTTGCTGAGAACTCTACACTTCAAGCTCTTCTGAATCAAATCGAAACGATAGCCCAGGTCATTGTTTCATCTTCACTTGGAGCTACACTAATCAGCAACCCTTCAGCGGCCTGGGCTCTTCTGAATTCAATTCAAATTCTAATCTATATACCTTTAAATTCTAACAAAATGACTCCTAATCTCAGGATATTTTTATCAGGATTCGCTGGTTTCAACTTACTTCCTGATATTTTAGGCCCTGAGTTCAACGGAAATGCTTCTTCTTCACCGTATCTGGAAGCTAGGAGATATGGAGTTGAAAGTTCTGTGTTTTTAAAGAATACTGGAAAAATTTTCATGATTTTTGGAACTGCTGTTGTCGCTTGGCCATTTTTATTTGCATTATCAAGATCAAGATATACAAAAATAAGTGAAAAAGCTATGGAAATATTAGGAAATTATAGGTATAGCTTTTTTTTAAGGTTTTGGATTCAGAATTATTTGGATATTTTGATATTCAGCCTTGTGCAGCTGAGATCTGTGAGTTTTAATTAGACTGTTTTAATTTCAGGTCAAGGTTATTTCAACCAGTTTTTGGCTACTATTGGAGCTGTAATAATTATTTAGATTGCGGCAGTTCTGACACTTCCATTATGCTTAATTTCTTTTTATGTGAGCTTCGATAAAATTACAGAAGGTTCTGAAAACTTCAAAAAAAAGTGGGGAAGTCTTTTTTTAGAATTCAAAAACGATAAAGGATTCGTCAGTTGTCTTTACTATTTCTTATTTTTTAGTAGAAGAGTAGGATTCGGGTTTTCTCAAGTTTACCTTAATTCTTTACTTTTTCTTCAAGGAGGACTGAATATTTTATTTTCTGCTGTTGTTTTAGTCTTTTTGATCTACTATAGACCTTTCAAAGAAAAGTTAATTATAATTACAACCTTCGCAGGAGAAATAGGTTCAACTCTTGTAATGATTTTTTGTTATGTTTACTTATGGGAAATCAGTTCCTCATCAGAAGAAATCATTGAAATGGTAATTATTCTTATCGTTCTTTCTTCGATGTCTGTTCAAGTATTAGCTTCTTTTTATTCTTTTTACAATATGGTGAAGGTTTTATGGAAAAGGCTGGAAAAGTTCAGAAGTTTACAATTTGTAAAGAGTTTTAATAGTCGGCCTATTAACGTCAAAAAGCATGATTATTTCACTTATCATAAATAGCTAGCAAAAATATTTTTAAATATGCTGAATACTCTTAATTTGAAAGGCTATTCATAAAAGTTGAAGAATGATTTTAATTACTTCATCAGCGATGACTAGTCTTAGTGTTTATACTAATTAAATCGATTTTAGCATATTGCTAAATCCCTTCATCATCTCGATCAACTTTATTGAATCAAGTCACCATTTCCAATTTCTTGAATTTTAAATAGTTTATCAAAAGCTCATATATGAAGAATTCGGAACATATAAGATTTGTTTTGAGATATCACTACCCTTTCTTTATGGATACCTGAAATTTTAAGTGAGATTAAATGCGAAATAGTAATATGTTCTAATTATTGATTGAAGGTTATTTAGTTATCTAGGATATTATCTAACTATGGAGTTAATCATCATAAAATATGTTCTGATTTATTTTTGGTTTCTTATATTATTCATTCTGATGAAAAAACATAAAAATAAAGAATTGATAAACTCAAACTTTTTCTAGTTGGCTGATATTCTGTAATAGTAATTTATCTCTACGCCCTTAAATCATGATTAATAATTGAATCTCAAATAAGCCCAGACAACTTACAATATTCCTAAACCATATTGATTAAAATATTTCCAAAATTCATCTTGCAAATCTTAGAACTTAAAACCAATTCTCTCTAAAATCATCTTCACAACTCTCAACATCTAAATCCAAACAAATGAAATAAAGAATTCAGTATCATTCTATTGTTTCGAATCAAAATGATAATCTTCTGCAAAATTGACCTTTTCTTATTCGAGAGGGTTAAGGCTTCCTCAAAAAAGAAAATACCGAAGCTGAGTCAGTCTCAGTGAAACATTTGTTTAAATTTTAATTCATATTCAAAATTTCTACATCGACTCAGATTTCAAGAAATCTGGGAAGAGATTCAGGAGAAACTTTGAGAACCTGCTGAAATTTCCAATTAATTCTCAATACTCTTGTTTTATGAATTCTGAAAGTTAAGTACTCGGGGGCATAAGTAGTTTAAGAGAGTCTAAAGATGAAAACAGGTAAATAATGCATATCTAAGTTCAGTGAGGTGAAATAGAAGGTATTTACTGAATTTTAATGATTAGTTTCAATTGATTGTCTTCTTCCTTAGCTTAATGAGAATAACTTGTAAGTAAATTTTCTTGTTTGATGATTAAGATAGAAAATTTTTATCATGAATGAATTTACTGAATCATTATTTGACTCAGGTATTTAAGAAATTATCTGGTTTCAGTTGAATTAAACAGAAGACATTAATTTGGCATGATATTGAAAATCAAAGCAGTTTTGAAATTTATAAGGAATTATATGAAAGAACTTTTTAAAAAATGTACAATTTTATTAACTTTACAAAACCTCATAAGGACATTATATAGTTAAACTGCCCTAATCTTTTAAACTATTTTTTTTTACTTCAGTAGCCTTTTCTAATTTGATGGTGAAAGGCTTTTTATTAACTTTGATTAGGAAGTCTTTTTGTATTAGACTAGAAATATTAATAAGAAAACTTATACTAACTTTAAATTTAAAACTATGATAATTTTCATTTGGTTGATAAACTCTTCAATTCTTACATTAAACTAAGAAAATTTATAAACTAATGATTTTCGCCTGCCTCTCTTACATATAAGTTTGATATTTCAATCTTTACATACGGTAAACTTTTGATTTTTTCAATTTATTCCACAAAATCTTCAACCTATTTAAAAATGAAATCAAAGGAACGAAATTTTGAATGAATATCGAAGAAAGAACAATAAAAATAATTGTTATTTCAATGATTTCTCCTGCTAAAGAACTAATTTCCCATAAGTAAACATAACTCAAAATCATCACAAGAGTTGAGGCTATTTCTCCAGTGAAGTTCGTAATCATAATCGACCTTTCTTTGAAAGGTTTATAGTAGATCAGAAAGGCTAAAACAACAGCAGAAAATAAAATATTCAGTCCTTCTTGAAGAAATGGTAAATAATTTAGGTAAACTTGAACAATACCGAAAACTGCTCGTCTACAAAAAAACAAGAAATAGTAAAGAAAGCTAATGAATCCTCTGTCGTTTTTAAATTCTAAAAAAAGACTTCCCCATCTTTTTTTTAAGTTTTCAGAGGATGCTGTAATTTTATTGAAGTTCAGGTAAAAAAAGATGAAGATCAATGGAAGCGTCATAACTGCTAAAATCTAAATAATATTTACAGCTCCTATAAATGCTAAAATAAAGTTGAAATATCCTTCAGATGACTTCAAAACACTCTACTTAAAACTTACAGATCTCAGCTGCACAAGGCTATATATCAAGATATCCAAATAATTCTGAATCCAAAACCTTAAAAAAAAGTTATACCTGTAATTTTCTAGTATTTTCATAGCTTTCAAAGCTATTTTTTCACATCCGCATCTTGATAATGCAAATAAAAATGGCCAAGCCACAATAGCAGTTCCAAAAATCATTAAAATTTTTCCAGTATTCTTTAAAAACACAGAACTTTCAACTCCATATCTCCTAGCTTCCAGATACGGTGAAGAAGA